>WBZZ01002838.1:0-20000 GCA_019918135.1 Paulinella micropora
TTGATATTTCCTCCTCCACCAGCAGAGACAGACTTCTGTGTAAAAGTTTCAATACATCACTCGGCGATAGGTATATATATCATAACTTCTAAGATTGATTTGTTGAGTTGATTGAGAATTTACATATAGTTTAAAAATTGTTGTTCCGTTTGCGATAGCACTCGCCTTTGTGTCAGTATCTACAATTGAATACTTAGAATCAACATCTGCAAAACCTGTGCCAGTTAGTGTTCCATTTTAATACCATTCTGACAACATTTGACTTAGTATCTTCATTTGTAATACTTATCAATGTGGGATAAACATTTTGAATAATTTGTTAAATTAGCACCGCCCGCATCAAATGTTGTTTTATTCTGATACTAATAATAGGGCTTTCAGTTGTGTTTGCTGCTTTACTTCCTTCCACTTCGTTTGTTATAGTGGTATTAATAGTATTCGTTCCTTCAATGAATAAACTAGCACTCGCTGTTTTAAGTGATTGTATTCCAGTCTTTGCATCATTTCTCATTACCGCTGTAAAAGGTAATGTTGTATTTCGCAGGCTTACACCATTATTAGCATTCGCATAGTCAATCATATGAACTAATTGAAATAATCCTGTTATGGGATTTTCAAAATAAACTTAATAGCACCAAAACCTAAATATTGAAATTGAATTTGAAATACATTTCCTTTACTCCAGTCTAAGTTTGGCATAGCCAAAGTTCCATCGCAAGGGTCGTCCCAGTCTTCTTGGTCAATATAATCTGCACCACCTCCCGCATTATGTGCGATATTCATTCCTGCTTGATTTTTGTAAAAATAAAATCCATCGTTAAGGTCATTTCCTATTCCAATATATGAATAGTAATCTTTTGTATCGTCCGTTGTCCATAGAGCAGTAAATCGGGCTAGGACACCCATTCCAGTTCTATATTTTATTCTCCTTTTACTTACCAGTCTAGCATCTGCCGTAGCATCCGCAGTTGTTTTCACTTCAGCCATATTATTCAAAAATGACACAGACGATTTTGTTTCTGTTTTTGTCCATATCCTAGTATTAATTGTATATGGAAAGATTTCTTGTAATACTGGTGTTAATTGACCTACTACTGCTTCGCCAAAAGCGGTTTTTGAATTATTTGTTTCAATATCACCATCATATCCAACCCTGACGTTTATAAATTCTCCGTCTGGATTTTGTGCGATTAAATTTCTCTGGTGAGTAGTCATCTCTTGTGTATATAAAACAAAAAAATATTTTTTATTTTTATTATTCTTTTTTAACTCATTAGAATTTCAACTCCTTTAACAAGCACACTACGTTGAAGAATGGCGAATGTGTAATGGTTGAGATTAGTTATGCCATTACCGCTTGCATTAGCACTCGTATTTGAAACAAATTCATATCGTCGTTCAGTGTCAAGGCTCAAACCGCTCACCTCATAGCCGTCGGTGTCCTTATCGCACAGCGGGCGGTTATTGTCCCAAGTATCTACATGGAACCAGTTGTAATGATAGACATCACTGTTTAGGATAGCACTCCCCTTCAACTTATCCTTCAAAATCATATAGTCTTCATTCTCAGAAGTGTCAATGTCAAATTGTTGAAGACGAGAGCCGTCAAGGGTCGTATAATAAGAAATAATTTTAGCATCCGCCCTGTTGTCATTATCAAAAGAAGTATTAGCACTCTCAGTGAAATGAAAGGCTGAAGTATAAATACGACGAATTCTTTCACCCTGCGAGCGATTCATCTTAATAACATAATTTTGACTTTGTGTTGATAGGCTCTGCTTCCAAGCGATAGGATACTCAATCTTAAATGGAAAACCTTCACCCGCAATCTTTTGCTGGACACCAAGGATGACATTTGGGTCAGTCTCAACAGCAAGGAATAGATTTAGGTTAGAGACGATAGCGCCAGAGGTTGTAGCTGCAGCACCAGTGGCAATAGAACTTACATTAGTGCCATAGAATGAAGAGCGGTTGGTTTCAGCCCACACAATCCGCAAATCCAAAATTTCATTAAACCCAATAGTCTTATCCAGTTCAAAAATAGTACCAAACAGCATACCCAAAGGAAACTTAACATTAATAACAGGGGTGGCAGTATTATCACCACCACCTTCAAAATACTTAGCCTCCTCGAAAGGAACATTAACAAGGCTATAAGTTCCAGCAGTGCTATCAGCGAGAGCGGTATCATCATTACGGCGGGCATTAACAAGAGGCACTTTGTAATATCCTTGAACTGCAGCCTTAAGACCTGCAACATCTGCCGCATCAGTAATTGTTTTTCTTTCCGCTACGGTTCCAATTTCAACTTTTCCCGCATTACACTTTTGAAGCATAGCACCACTACCCACACCAGCACCATGATTTTCAAGTGCCATAAATTTTTCATACTTCATTTCTGGTTTCCATATAACCTTTGTGTAATTACCCACATGTTGAAGATTACACAGATACTGCCCGCTTCGGCTTTGCAATTCAATAGTTTTAATCATAGACAGACAATCCATATAAATACGATTGTAGCGGCCCGCACCCCCGCACCAGACGGAGTGTAAGTAAATTGCAACACACTCCTCGCAAGGTTCAAAGGACGAGTAGGAATTTCAAATGTGTTTTCCATACCACCAGCAGTAGTAAGTGCGACAGGTTGCGAGCCTTCACGGGTGGTAAGTTTGCTTGCTTAATTCATACTTACCAGTGAGCAGTTCCTTAGTCTGATGGACTAGTTCTCCTCCGTATTGGACAGGCATTTTTTGTTTTGTTTTTGAAGTAGTGTAAATTGATTAATACACAAAATATATTTATACAAAAAAAATAATTAAATCAAAAATAAATTGATATTTTATTCTGACTTCGTCATCATAAAACATCGTAAAAAAATAATTAATGGTTGTCGATGTTTGAGATTATAGATTCAACAAGTTGAATCCATAGCGAGAGTGCGTAGCACGACCATCTCGTAGAGTGATTACGCCCTTCGGGCAGTAAAGCGCAATTCTCAAATATCATCTGGATTTCAACAAATTGAAAAATGAATTAAATAAACTAAAATAATTAGTTTCACGATAAACCAACAAAGTCATAACGATACCTAACCCATTAAGATTTATTGCTTGGTCATTTTCGTCCGTCAGGTAAAACCTAAATACATTGTTTGAATTTGCGGACAATGTTTTTCCATATTCGCTACCTGAGCCGTCATAAATGACAGAACCAAAAGGAATTTCGTTTGCAGTGTATATTTCTTGTAGCACATGATTATCTCCTTCATTCACTAAATCCGATTGAAGATAAAGAGTTTTTTCACCAGTTAAAATAATTACATTTGGCGATTTAATAAAATCATTAGCAAAGAAATATGTTGAATTTCTATCAAAACCCATAACTTCATGAATACGGGTATCAGCATCAAATATAAACCGCGGTTGAATACCTCCGTTATTTGAAACACTGAATGTTAATTTGCCATCCTCCGCTTCCGTGTTTGTATTGTTGCTTGAGACTACATAAGTATAATCATTCGGACTTTCTGCCGTCAGTATCTCGGCTAGTTTATTTTTTAAGTTGTTCATTGTGTAGTTGCCCTCAGGTATTGTAATTAAAGCCTCATATCCGTCTTCGGATAATGTAAAAGTATTATATGGTGAGGCCACAGAGTAATACGACTTTGGAACATAGATATGAAGAATTTTACAATGTGTGGGATTGTCTAGTCCCTTCATATTGATTTCGTGTGTAAAGTCGCTGTCTGTTCCCGTTATTCTATTTTTACTATTTATGTAATAGATACCAGAACTTCTTCCTCCCTTGTACTCCATTGATATTTTAGAATCGCGCTTTGTGCTCCGCACTCTCGCTTATTCTAAAACATCGTTTTTTCTTTTTCAAAAAAATTAATGCTTATTGTAATCCTTAAAAGTGCGTAGCCCCCGATGTTTGTTGAAGACGTAGTCTGAAACAAATATCAAATAAATATCATTTACAAAAAGGTGTCAAAGCCATAACCATTCTGTGCTTTTAATTTTTCTGCTTCTTCTTCTTTTAAGTCTGTGTAGCCACTGGCAAACTTAAATTTAATACCTTTTGCTCGCTCCATTAGAAACCTCATACTATGCCAACCACACGTGTCTGATGTGTCTGATTGTTGTTTTACTTGATTGACCTTCATTAATAAATAACTATCGGGGCGGCTTCGATCAATTAGTTGTTTTATTTGTTGCTGAAAGTCTTCTGTCGGCTCGTAAAGTGCTAATGGGTCATACACTTCAACACTCCTGTCTTTATCTAGACTTACCCATATTGCAATCCAATGAGACCCCGCTTGTTTGTGATTGTCCAAATTCATAATGAATCCGTATCGCTTTCTGCTTCCGGGCTTCAACTTGTAGATTTCATCACTGGCTATCGCTCCGAGATACCATCCATATTTTTCATTATATTGTCTATTTCATTAGTCATTAGTCCCCGCCCCTCACCCTGCTGTGGCTCCTCTGGCTGTTGCTGTCCAAAGGACGCATCACCAACTTCGTTGGTGCGCTCCTCTGTCTGTGGTTGTGGCGTCTCCGCGACGCTCGTGGGTATGGTAGGGGTTGAAATCCCCTCCTCTGGCTCTGGTTGCTGTGGTTGTGGCTCTGGTTGCTGTGGTTGTGTCTCTAATGGCTGTGGTAGTTGTTGTGGCATTCCCTCGTCAATATTCAAATCATTTGAAACTTGTTTATCTACATTTGTGTCTATGGTCATTTTGTTCGTTAGAGTATTTACAAAATTATGTTTGTTCATTGTGTGTTTCCAATCTTTGCGAGCTAAGTATTTTTTTATTTTCGCTATTGAAAATACTTTATTTATCATTTCGTCCAATGTATGGGTAATTTTCTACCTGTACCTCCTTGTTTCCCCATATACTCATCATACTTAGCATAATCTGCTATTTTCTTTTTTATTTGTTTCTCATCGCTTCCTACATTAATTTTAAACCTTTTTACCATCGCCATAATCCATTCGCTATTTTCTCTATGTTTCAATTTTGTATGTCCGTCCATTTCAAGTTTCCTTTTTAAGGCCCGCGATAAATCAACGATTTTTATTTCTGGTAAATACTTTTTTGATAAGGCATCTTTCATTGTTTGCTTAAATTGTAAATTTTTAACATCATTTTCCGCTGCTTGCCCCTTTTTTTCTTCTTGTGCTAGTGCTTTCCTCATATCAGTCAGTTTTACATTTTTCTGTTTCAATAATTTAATACCATCTGCTGTTTTTTGTATCATACTATCAGTCATTTTTTTATCTCTTCATCAGTATAATAAGCGGATTTCAAAAGTTTTATGTTTTCATCTAGTTCAGTGTCTTCTGCAGTAGGGGGTTTTGGAAGTGGTGTCGCTGGTGTAGGTGATTGATTATTCACCGCTTGTATAAGTTGTGGTTGATATTGTGGCGGTGGTAATGCCTGTATCCTATTTTTTCTATCTTCTTCATATTTTACATCATCTATGAGTTTTTGCTCCCTTCTTAGTTCTCTGGCTTTTTGTTCTTGTCGTTCCTTAATATCTGATAGTTCATTGCGGTGTATCCTTGCTAACTCATCCTGCCTTTCCTTAGCATCTGCTATGTCTTTTCTTTCTTGCCTCTTCTTTTCTTCTTCAGCATCAACTCGTGCTTTTTTCTCTTTTTGGTCAATCTCATCAATCTTTTCGTATTTTTCCCTTCTGAGTTTGTCTAAGTGGTCATTAATGGCAGTTCTAGTATTTTGTTCAATCTCCGACAAACTCTGGACTTTTCTTAAGTCTTCTTTTCGCTTAGGTGCTCGCCTTGTCCGTGGTCTGCTTAAGTATTTCATAAAAAGTTTAACAATTTGAAGTGTGCTCATATCATTTGTCTTTTTACCGAAATTAAGATAATATTTTTTACCCTTCTGGATAATATACGGCTTCCCGCTCTTATTCCTATAAACCCTCGGGGGTCTTACCTTAGCCTTCCTTGTTTTTTTGGTTTTAGCAACCATTCTATAGATAGTTTAGAATTGCGTTTCGTGCTATCGCACTCTCACTTATTCTAAACCATCGTTTTTTTATTTTAGGAAAAAATAATGGTCATCGATGTTTTGTGATGATGAAGTCAGAACAAAATATCAAAAATATCATTTTAAAACTTAAGGGCACCTCGTCCTCTCTGCTTACCATACCCCAGTCTTGATGCTACAGCACCAACACTACCAGCGTAAGGCACCCCGACACTACTTAATGCTCCCGCAGTCCTAGAGATTAACTTATTACCGCGAAGAAATTTATCAACGGCCATTGCGGTTTTGCCAACTTTTTGCCAGTTAATTTTACCGCCAGCCTGTCCCTTGCCTCCTTGCTTCTTCTTCCGTCCAAATCTTCTTTTTACCTCCAGCCATGTTGGTGCTTGAGTTAATAGTTCGTTTGCCGATTGTTGGAATGACTTCAACACGAGATGTCTTCACTACCATATAATAGAAAGATTTTAAAAAATCTTTCAGCAAAAATAAAAAATAATTACAAAAATAATTATTGATATTTTAGAAATGCGTTTCGTGCTGTCGCACTCTCACTTATTCTAAAACATCGTTTTTCGATGTTTATGGAAGGGACTATGTCCCTTTCCAAACCCGCGGGGGTATGGTAGAAGTTGTTGAAAACAACACCTCCAAACGAATGAGAGTGTAGTTGATAAATATCATTATTTCATGCGATAGGCAAAATTTTTTCTTAACTCATCATCAACACTTGAGACATAAAGAAAATTAAATCTCTCCTTTGTAGCCTCGTGATACTTTTGAAGAAAGTAATCAAAGTCAAAAGATAAGTCTAAGTGTTTATACACGAGTTCCATTTTGTCCTGAGATTGATCCGGAAAGATTAATAGATAATCTAACTGCTTAATGGCTTCTGGTCTAATGTCGTTTAAATACTGGCTTGACATAATCACCTTTGATTTATAGTGTCTGTTCTTTTTTAACAAATCACTTACTGATTTGTCTCTTAATCCACTTCCTAAATAGTCCAAAACAAAAACAACCTCTGGAGAAATATACTTACTTTGTCTTTCTTTTTGCCTCCGCTGCGCTCTGTTTCTTTTTTTCTTCTTTTCCAAAGTAAAGAAATTGTGGCTTCTCTATTTCTTCTTTGTCTTGTTTTACCGTGTTGCTCGTCCTGTCTGTTCAGTTTGTCTAACTCATAATCAATGACATTTACACCATCTGATTTAAGAAAGGTATATATTGCCATCGGGTTGCCTCTGTTCTTAAAGTGCTTTACCATTGCTTTATAAATGTAATCCTTGTGTATCGTTGAAGAAATAATGACAATACTGATTTTTCTGTCTGTAGTCCGTTTCAGTATTTCAAAGAGTGCTGTCGTTTTCCCGATCTTCTTACGGGCGAGTAGAAATATGTTGACATACGGCTCATTAAATAATTTATAACCTTTTGCTTTTTTGTTTCCATCACCATCTTGTTTTACGGGCTTCACCTTGACATTATTGATTTTTTGCATCGTGTATATTCTAAGCAAGAAATTCCAAACACACAACAATTCTTCCCGCTAAATTTCCTGTGTCAATATTTCCGCTGTCAGTTTCAAGGACTTTAAATGTATATTGTCCGTCAGTCCATCCGACAACACCCAAATTATAACAGATGTTTGAAATGTTTGCTGTACTGCTGTCCGCAAATGTTCCAATAATTCCAATTCTATCCATGTAAAGAATTCTGGTTTTGGTTTCCGTCTGGTCGTTCATATAGTGGATAAATTTTATATTCATTTTGGTGGGTGTGAATGACATTTGGATATTTTTATTAAATGTTTTGCTTCCTCCAGCAAAATCATTGCTCAGAAAAATAATCTTTTGGTATTTATAGTCAGCCATGATGTCCTCTATATTAGTGCTTATAAACTTTTTATTAATTAATATTTATGCTCGGACGGCCTGCGACTTTTACTCTCGGATAAGCGAAAAAAAGAATGAGAGTTGTGCTTATTGTATTCAGAAAGGAATAGAAAGAAAATTTAAATGTGTGTATAAGCCTATGAGTGATTGGTGTGTTAGTTTTGATGAAGCCCTTCCTTTAATGTGTTCGGGTAGTGATGCTTATTGGTATAAAATACACTTATATGAGTGCTTTGATATTTGAGAATTTCACTTCGTGCTGTCGCACTCTCGCTTATTCTCAAACATCGTTTTTATACTTTAATGGTGGACGATGTTTTACGAAGGCACGAAGTGCATGAGTAAAATATCATTTCTTACTTGAAGAAGGTGATGGAAGGCAAATACCAATAAGCAATGTTAAAATTCCGACATAAGTATTAGCAACCTCGCACGGCAAGTTCTTTTCAGATAGCCTCACGATATAAAGGGTGATGATGGCGATAATGATACCCATTTGAAATAAGTATTTAATAAGTCGACTGTCTGTCGGTCTGTTTTTTATACAACAACAATTCCAGTTATCTTCCAATTCGTGCTCTATTTTTTTTCCTCAGTCTTTAGTTCTACTTCAAGAACACGAGATTTTAATTCGGTAGTTAGTTCGCCATCCATATCCATAATAGGTGGTGGTCTGTGAAGTCTAGTCGTATTATTTGACATTTCCTCTAATTTCTTGTAGTATATTCATAAGATTTTTATTTTGTTTTTCTAAATTAACTACCTTTTCCGCCATGTGTTGAAAAGCACTGACTAATATCGGTATAAAACTTGTATATGTTATGCCTTCAAGGTAGCCATCTCCATCGTCTGCTTTTATTCCACTTTCAGATACAAATTCTGGAAATATTTTTTTTACTTCATCCGCAATAAATCCGTGGTTCTTTTGTTCTTTCTTTTCGTCTGATTTCAAATAATATGAACAACAATTTATTTTCATTAGTTTCTCACAACAATCCCCGCAGTCTAATGTTTTAATATCTGATTTTAGTCTCCTGTCCGATGAGTTTGTCCAAGCACCATTCAAAGGAATATAATTATAAGCACCAGAAGGCTCGCTTGAAGAGTTTGAAGTAGTCCAAGCATGAACCAAAACAGTTGATGCACAAACTACTCCATAATTCGTATATCCACCTGATTTCAACAATATTTGTGGGTCGTAAGTAGCGGCGGGTCTTTTTCTTAATGTTAAAAATCCGCTGGATGCTGTTGTGATGCTTAAATCTCCCGACGTATTGATGTTCATTGCCTCAGTGTAAGATATATTGTTTCCCACCGTTGTTCCTGAATTATAATAAAAAGCGAGTTTGCCACCTTTTTGAATTAGAAAGTTTGAACCGCTGTGGCTTGATTTCCAGTTCGTGCCGTCAAAATAAGCATCAAAACTTAAATTGACATTGTCGTGTGCCCAATTCAATAATTGAAATGTTGGATAAGCATCCGCCGTTGTTATTGCTTGTAAGTGTGCCCCTGCAACATTGCTCGCTGTTCCATATAATTCTAATCCTCCCGTCGCACCTACTCCTTTTGTTGAGTTGCCTATAATTATTGGTTTGCCTAGTGCTGTTGTTATTTTGTCGCTCGTTGCCAATGTTGTTGTTGATATACCAGCACTAGCCGTTATTAATCCTTTTGTCCATAAAGTCCCGTTTAATCCATTCAACGACATCAACAATTGATCTGCTGAATTTTCCCACACAAAACCATCCGACGAAGCATTACCACTCCTAAATCTTACAGCAAAGCCTGAAATATCGTTGCCCGCCACCGCTGTTTCTCCAGATAGACTTTTAAGTGCCCCTGACTGAGCCATATAAATCCCCCATCCTGAGTTGTCTGTATCCCACAGAAATATACCCTGTCCATTTCCTCCATCTACTTTATTTTGAATAGATAACTTACAACCGCCGTCTGCTGTTATTAATCCACTTGCGGTTAGTGTCGTCGTTGATATCCCCGCTGTTGAAGTAATTGTAGTTCCAGTTATTGTTCCGCCATTTGTTATGTTGTTTGAGTTCATATCCAAAGCACCATAAAACCGCATACCGCCAGCATTGTTAAAACGGACAATGTCAGACGAAGCACTTTTATTGTCCAAAAGTTTTGAAATATAAAGTCCCGCCCCTTTTACATCAGATGCTACATTCGTAAATACATAACCTCTTTGGTTCACGGTTCCGCTTGTAGCAGTATTTAAAGTAAATAAGAAATATTGATAATCTTCTGATGTCTGTGAAAAGAATATATCTCCTCCATTTTGGTTTAATATCCTCGCCCCATTATATGTGATATTTCCACCATTAGTGATAGTTTGATTATTAAAATCGGCATTGTTCGTTAAAGTTAGATATTTTATCGTAGTGCTCGCGCCGTTGAATGTTTTCCTGTTATGGTTTGGTCTGTTGTTAGTTTTACATTTTGCCCGTCCAATGTGTCCGCATACCCTTTTGTCGCGCCATCGGTCGCTAATGTCGGAGTTCCAAGGTTGGCTATTTTGCTACTATTACAATCTAACCCCGAAGCATTTACCCAACCGACGATTACCCCATCAATAATGAAACTTATTTTTTTCGCAGAAATTTCAAAGTTGTAATATGTTGCAGTTTTCATATCCAAACTAGCAATTGACCCGATATTACTGGTAGAATTGAAAACGATAAATGTGCCCTTTGTTGTTGAATTGATTGAATTTCCCGTTATTTCAACACCACTGCTATATGTCTTAATTCCTGCTATGGTTTGGTTTCCTGTTAGTTTCACATTTTGCCCGTCTAATGTATCCACATAACTTTTATTTGCTCCGTCCGTTGTTGCTGATGGTGTGGCTAAGTTTGTTATTTTGTTGTTATTCAAAGATAGTGTAGTGCCAGTTGCGGTTATAATTAAAGTATTACCCGAATATAATATATCAACATACGAACCCGTTATTTGTATCGGATACCAAGTCGCTGTTGCTGTTTTTTGTGCTGCAATCATTCCTATTTTTGTATCAAAGGCTATGCCAATACCATCAAAAGTTGAAGGGTTGGACGAACCACTTACTTCTAAAGTTAATGTAAATTTTTTATTCCCTGCTATGGTTTGGTCTCCTGTTAGTTTAACCACCGAAGTATCAAGAACGGAAACATCCACACCATCAACCAAATTTACATTTGTTATGCTTTGGCTTTTCATATCAATCCCCGCACTCGCATTTATTATACTGCTAAATGTCTTAATACCCGCTATGGTTTGGTCTCCTGTTAGTTTGACCACTGAACCATCAACTGCGAGATTAGTGAGATTAATTCCATTATATGTAGAAGCCCCTGAAATAGCATAACCATTCATATTTAGTGCTCCCGTCATACTGACTGTGCCGTCTAATCTAAGAAAGGGTGGTGTGGTGTTTCTCCATTGCCCCGTGCTATACATAATCAGTTGGTTATCTGCTGGAAAGCCTGATATTGTCACATCGCTATGTGTGTCTATACTTCCAGATGCTGTCACCTTATTATTATTATCATTATGCTCAAATATCCATTCATCAACACCTTTGTCATTTAGTAAATTAACTCCTGTTATATTCTTCATTCCCATACTAATATTACCTGTTTCATCCACATTTATCGGAAATGTTTTATTGACCCAGTTTATTGAGTTATATGTTAGATAACTATTCATCGCCACTGGTGCTGTAATGACTACATCTGAAAGTGTATCAATTGAACCAAGGGCAGTATTCTTCCATTTACCTTCTACATCGTTGTAAGTTAAGTATTGTCCGCTTGCTTGTGCAAATATGTTTGTGTCTATCAAATTGTATAAACTGGTTTGGTGCGGATTGGAAGTATTAGAGCGGTGTTGAGTTGAGGCTTTGACTTCGTCATTATCCCTTACTCGTTGCTCTGTGTAGTTTAAATTTTTTCCTTCTTTGATATCAGTAGTTGATTTTAAAGCGAGCCGTGTGTCAAAGCGGTTATCAGTCCAATAATAATTAAGTCCTTCTTTTAGGTCAGTTGTTGTTTTTAAAGCGAGACGTGTGTCAAAGCGGTTATCAGTCCAATAATAATTAAGTCATTCTTTAATGTCCGCGGTGCTTTTGGTAGCCAGTCGTGTATCAAATCGGTCGTCAGTGTAATAAAGATTTATGGGGTCATCATCTTCTGGCACTCTGTCTGTATTCAGACCGACTATGTTTGTGTTGGTTAAGTTTAAGTTAAGTATGTTTAGACTATCAACAGCCAACTCATTCAAGCCAAGTAATGATTTATATTGCGACATTGATATATAAAATAAATATTTAATTTTAAAAATACTAAAATATAATAATCTTAGTATAGAATATTTTTAGAATAAGCGAGAGTGCGAAGCACGAAGTGAGATTCTAAAATGCAGTCTCCCGAAGCAAGTCGTAAGAATTGGGGGAGTGTTGTGGAAGGAATAAAAGCGAAAGCGAAACAACGAAAGATGGAACATGCCAAAAAGGTTTTGGAACAATACCGAAATGCGGTTAAAAGCGAAGACGAAGACATGGAACAAAAAATAGCAGAGATAGAAAATAAAAATGTGGCTACCGATATCATTAATGAAAAGGAACAAGATGACACACCAGAGCAAAGCAGTGATAGTGAGGATGAGGTTGATTTTACTGACATGATAGCAGAAAAGATGGCGAAAATGAAAATCAAAAGAGCGAAATCGGAAACTAAGAGAGAAAAGAAGAAGAGTAAGAAGCCAGAGCCTGAGAGTGAAGAAAGTGAAAGTGAGAGTAGTGAAGAAGAAGAACCGAAACCTAAGAAAGGTAAGAAGTCAAGTAGTGTAAGTGTAAAAGTATAAAATCAATCTTCTGGTGGTGGTAAGAAGGAAAAAAATAATGATGTTGAAAAATGTTTCTTAAAGTTCTAATCCCACTTATCTTTTCTATAATTTTTTAACATAGTTTTTAATTTGTTGTTAATTGTAGTTGTATCGATAAAAATATAATCTATTTCTTCAAGATATTTTACATTCTTTTTTTCAAAATTCTTAATCTTTTTTATAAGTTCATTTCGTCTTTCATTCAAAATACTTTGAATATTTTGAATTTCATCAAAAGTTTCTTTCTTTGTTCCTTTCCTTATTTTTCTGTATAAAGGTATATCATGAACATCATCTCTAAATTTACTTAAATTATTGTTTAGTTTTTCAATCTCTCTCGTTATATCTTCACTTAATGAAATGTCATTGGTTGGCTTAATAGCGGATTGTTTTTTCCGAATGTTTAAACTTAGGTGGTGGTTTCGTAGTTTTCTTAAATTTTTTCTTTTCCGAGACCATCATTCCATAATGTTCCAACAATTTAAGCAGTTCTGCCTTTTTTAATTTACTAATTTTCCGACATCGTCTCCGTTTTTCTTCGCCTAATACTTTTCTCAGAACTTTTACGGTCGGCATTGTATATATTAAAAAATATTTTCATATTTTGTATAAATGGACCATAAACATACAATTATTAATAAACAAAATCGTGATAGTCAATTAGAAGACACACCTACGGGAGAAGTAGTTGAAACAAAAGAAGAAGAAGCACTTGAAATACACCACCAGAAAAAGAACCCGAAAATATGGAATACTATATGGGTTGATAATCCATTAGACCAAGTTTTCTTAGACTTAGCAGATATGAGTAAGATAAAAGATAAGAAAGGAAATAAAGGATATGCTTGGATGCTTGTTTGGATTGATTGTCATTCAAGATATTTAATAATCATTCCATTAAAAAATAAAACAGCGAAATAATTCTATTATGCTTTGAAATCTATACCTTATAAACCTAAATCAATAACAACAGACAGCGGAGGAGAATATAAAGGTGCTACTCGTGATTATTTTATTGAAAATGGAATTAAACACGATGTCGTTGAAGTTTGCGACCATAGAGCGCTTGCGGTTGTTGATAGAGTGATAAGAAGTATTAGGAGATGGCTTGACCTTTTATTTGAAACTAATAGAAATTTTGATTGGGTAAGTTATATTCAAGACTTAGTTTATGCTTATAATCATAAAGTTCATAGAGGAATTCAAGCCAGACATGTGGACGTCTTTGCTAGAAGAGATAAAAACAAGCAAGTCATAACTAGAGATAACCTTATTAATGAATTCAATATCGGAGATAAAGTTCGTAAGGAAAATAAAATGCTAATGTTTGCGAAAGGAGGAAAGAGTTTCAGCAAAATTATTTTTCAAATTAAAAGCCGTTCCGGATTTAAAATCATACTAAATAATGACGAGTTAGTAAGCCAGAGGGATTTATTGAAAACTGATTTTACTAAACTAATTGAAGAAGAAAAAGATATGAAAGAGCAAACTAAAGAAGTTATAAAAGAGAAGAAAACAAAAGAATTGCTAAAGAGAGAAGAAATAGAAGCAGAAAACATCAGAACAAGCAAAAGAGAACGAAAGGCAAAAGTAAAAATGGACCTGTAATTGGTGGCACTATAGACTGCTAAAAATGTTATCACATGGTTTTCAAGCGGGGATACGGAGGAACTAAAGAATTCTTTTAGTCTTTCCATTCCCAGACAATTTTTATAAAAAAATTTTGTGAAATATTTTACAAAAAAATAAAAAAATAGACAAGTGTGCTACAGTAGTACCTATAGTAGTAAAATTTATTGATTTTGATGCTTTGTATTGATTTTAGAACTATCAACAGGAGAGGGTGCGACACACAAAACGAAGTAGTGATTTGCAAAAATTCACGACGAGATTTTGTGTATCATCTACTCACTCTCTCTCTCTCACACACGCACACACACACACAGACAGTGCGTAAGTGGAATCAAAAAGTATTTTTTGTGTGAGAAAGAAAATAGAAAAGTGTGTGGTTGAAAGAAAATAGCGCGAGGCGTGAACTACAATGCAAAAAAACTTTGAGGCAGAAGAAACAACCCCCCAAAAGTTAGAGATAATCTTTTTTGGAGGCAAAATAAATTATTTTTCCAAGCCCACCTATGAACTTCACGGGCAGTGGCTTTTCTTTCTCTTTTTTTTGGATTATGCGCCGGGACCATTTTGTACTTTCTTGTCAGTAATAAACACAAGTTTCAATTGAAGTCTGTTGAGAGTTTTGTTCCTCCCAGAAAAAAAAAACATACAGTCCGTTTTGGTTCGTACAATGTTCATTTGGCTAGACCTAGTACTAGACCTGAAAGTGCGATTGGAAGTTTTGAGAGAAACAATTTTTCATGGTGCTAATTGATATCTTGCGATTCAAGAGTCCTGGCTTACTTACAAAAATACTTGTAACTCAGTTTTGGATGCACTTGAGTCACTACACATTAAAAACCGATACGTTTTTATCAACAACAGAAGTGGTGAGAAAGGTGGAGGTCAAGTCTTTATTGTTCATAAAAAGTTTGGTCCAGTTTCGAGGTTTGCTGTCAACAGTTTTATTGATAAGTCTCAGTTGCGATACTTGGAAGACACACAGTGGATTCTTATTAAGCATTTGAATCTTGTTGTAGGAAATATTTATCTCCGTCCAACTAAAAGACAAGGGGGTGGTTTCAAATCTCAACTCAAAGCGTTGCAGTCAGTGGTTTCAGGAGTGGCACAGAGTGCCAATTATAACATTATCTTGTTAGGTGATTTTAATTTCCAAGTTAGTGCTACTAAGACAAATTTATTTGACTGTGATTTGAAGTATATTGATCATGAGTCTTCAGGGCAAGTCAGTGGAGGAATGGTAAGGAAGATTCCGAACCCCCATAGGAATACTACGTCACAAGCTGATGAATTTGTTCGAAATTTGGAATCTGTGCCTCTGCTTTTATTGACTGGTTTACTTGGGGAAGCTGATTACACTTTTTGTGCTGCAAAAGGTAATGATTCCTTATTAGATTATTGTTTTTGCTCTCCTACGCTAGTCAGAGATGTTGATAATTACGTTACTTGGCCTCAGTACTTCATTGCTTTCAGTGATCACAAGTTGATTACTGTAGATGTCAAGATGCAAAAGTCGAATTCCACAAGTCAGCAGAGTGGTGGGAACTACATACCTCAAAAAACAACGTATGTATGGAAAAGAAATGTTGATCTGTGTGTATGCGATGATTCTAGGTAGGTAGGAAGGTAGGCAGGTAGGAAGGTAAGCAGGCAGGTAGGTAGGCAGGCAGGTAGGTGGTTAGGTAGGTAGGTAGGCAGGTAGGTAGGTAGGTAGGTAGGGTAGGTAGGTGGTAGGTAGGTAGGTAGGTAGGTAGGTACTAGTCTAGGTAGGTAGGTAGATAGGTAGGTAGGTAGGTAGGTACTAGTCTAGGTAGGTAGGTAGGGGGGTAGGTAGGTAGGTAGGTAGGTAGGTAGGAAGGAAGGAAGGAAGGAAGGGATGGGTTCAAGGAAGGTAGGTACCTTCGTGGCTTCATCTGAAGACATCCTCCAATTCTTTTATTCGAATTATTGCCCATCATTGATGTCGTGGCGAGAAATAGGAGACAAATTCAAAAGCATGCTAATTTTTTTGTACATCCTGTGTTGAAAGAGTTAAGAAAGAAGAAGTTAGAGTTACTTCGTCAGCTTGCACACACTAAAGATAGAGTGAAAGAAAGAAGCAAATTGTGGATTTAAAGGATTTCAATCTGTTGTTTAAGAATAAATTGAGGGAGTTAAGAAATGAGAGAAAAGATGAGGATCTGCGTCAGGTAGTAGCAGAGATGAAGGCAAATCCACGCAAGGCATGGGCTATTCTGAGGAGGTTCTTGGGTAAAGAATCAGATAGCCCTAGACAGATTGAGAACGATGGAGGAGAGGTGGTGGGTGGTAAGGAGGCAGCCACAGTTTTTGCAGAGCAGTACCATAAACAGTTGAATAGACCTAGTAATTTGCCTGCACCTCCCACGCATACTTGCAAGTGTGAGTGTTCTTAGATGTGTCTAAGGCTTATGATTCTGTTGAAAGAGATCTTCTTTGGGTAAAATTGGAAAGGATGGGAGTTTCTAGTTTTTTCTTACGTGCGTTGAAAGGCCTTTATCATTCAGTTCAGAGTCGAATTGATATTCAGAATGGTATGTCTGATTGGTTTGATACAGGAAGAGGAGTGAGACAGAGTAAGTTTTCAGCCTGTTGTTTTCCCTTTAGATAAACAATTTTTTGCTGATGATGAAATTAAGAAAGCTGAAGTCTCTTTAAGGCCTAATAAGGCAGTAGGGCCAGATGGAATTCCAGGAGAGATTTTGTTGTGGCTTCTTACTGAGAGTGAAAATGCAAGATGTTTGTTTACTGCTTTATTTAATAGATGTTTAGCCACTGGTATTAAACCTTTGGATCATACTAGGGGTATTATTAAACCTATCTATAAAGGTAAAGGAGGTAGGACAAAAGCTGATCAGTTTAGGCCTGTCACCTTGTTATCTGTGATTGATAAATTTTATGCTACTCTGTTGTTAAATAGATTAACTGATTAGGTAACGCAGAATGATATTTTGCCTTTTGAAGAGGTGCAAGAAGAGGTAGAGGGGGACAGCATCAGATTTTTTTGCTTCATGAATTACTTGCTAACCATAAGGGTCCTGTGTTCTCTGCTAGGGTGCCCTCTTTCTCCTTTACTTTACTGTTTATATACAGCTGACTTGGCGAAGTTGCTACGTGATTCTAATACGGGTATTTCGATTGGGGCTAACAGCTCAGATAGTAATTTGATTTCTCCCTTGCGTATTTCTTGTCTATTGTATATTGATGATATTGTTCTGTTAGCAAATTTCCCTTCAAACCTCAAAAGCAATTGGATTTGTGTGGGGAATGGGCCCGTTCTAATAATGGGGAATACAATCAGGATAAGTCCAATGTTGTTGTGTTTAATAGTAAGGGTGAAGGTCAGGATATTATTTGGAACTTACTAGGTGCGAGGGTGGCAATAGCTACCTCATACAAATATTTGGGAGTGGTCTTTGAGAGTGATTTGTCCTGGAAAATTATGAAAGAAGATAGGATACAGAAAGCTAAGCAGAATTTGAATATGGTGTTAGCTATGGGAGTTAGAAGAGGTATTGCACCTAATATTGCCATGCAATTAATTTCCGGGTCTGTGTTTCAATCTATGGATTGGGGAAGTGAGTTTTGGCATCCTGAATTTTGTTGGAAGGAGGGTGATACATTCAATAATGGTGTTGCGAGAAAAGTGTTGCGTGTCCCTAGAGATTTTCCTAGTCTGGCTTGTCAGGGTGAGCTGGGTTTGTGGTCGTCGGTTGGGCGAGGTGATTATAGGAGATTGGTTTTCTTGAAGTCTTTTTTGTCAATGCCAGAAGATTGTTTATTAGTCCGCATGTTTAAAATTAGTTGTTTTAATGCTATTAGTCATGCTTGTAATAATTGGGTTACAAGATTATTTCGAGATATTAAGAGGTTGTTGCCTTGTACTGCAGTTCAGGATTCTCTTGCTTTTATTAAGAACTCTTCTAAGTCAAGGTTAAAAGAGATTATTCATGATTGTGAGCAGAAAGATTGGAGAGAGAAATTACGCGTGTCCCCTTTGTCTATTTATAAGCGTGTGAAAGCGAACTTAGAAATGGAGTTTTATTTACAAGGTCGTAATTATGAGGGGGGAAGGAGATTAATATCTTTGGCAAGAGCGGGTTGTTTGAGGTTTGGGCTATCTAATCGCGGTTTTGGTTCCCCTGTTGATGCGATTTGTGATATATGTCATAATAAGATTCATCATGAGACTCATGTTTTTCAAGATTGCATTCCTTGTTTTTCTACTTTAGTTACTTTACAGATTCAATGTTTTGGTTCTTGTCTTTCATGGAATAGTTTGATTTCTTTAGATCAATGGATTCATCTTTTACACTCTACATGTCTGAATTCGTTACATTCTGTTAATGCTATGAGGTTGTTTCTTAGGAGATTTTATAGACATGTTCAAAGACTAACCAGAGGTCTTGCTTCTGGTGTGTCTGTAGGATCATAGTCCTCGACAAGGGGGCTGCCATCCTATCTTACTACTACTACTACTACTACTAGTTCAACTAACTTACTATATGTACTCTGGGAGCGGGTGGGGGGGGGGGGTGCATCTCGGGCCCCGATTACATCCAAGACAACACAATAGATTGTACATGTTCACGGAAGGACAGGTTGCTTTGGATGATAGTACCCAATATTACCTTTCGTTCTTGGAGCTTCTCGCTGGCGTTTATGGTCAGGTCAAATTGCATCTTCTTTTCACTCTTATGAGAGATAATGCAAGTGGTTTTGTTGGGGTTGGGGACTAGGTTATGTCTAGTCTGTGGAAGTAGCGGACAAGGTTCGTTGTATCAGCTTGTGCTCGTTTTGGAGTAGCTCTTTATTCTCGGCAGCGAGGATTGTGGTGTCATCGACATATGCAAAAACATTTCCGTGCGTCAGCGAGAGTATAATATCGTTGATGTACAGACTAAAAGGTGTTGTTGAGAGTGTGCTACCTTGCGGGACCCCATGTGATCTTGCGTGGCCATGAGCGTGCGTATTGAGTATACACGGTTTGGTATCGCTTTGTGAGGTAGGATTTGAAGAAGGTAGTAGTGTTGTCACTGCAGTTTATGTTATGCCATAGCTTGTGGATGACTGTCTCATGGTTGGTAGTGTCATAAGCTTTCGACAGGTCAATGAAGAGTGCAAGTACGTACCGTCCTGGGCCTTTGAAGTTGTGGATGTGGTTGAGGATGGTTTGTGTGGCGATTGCCGTGTTTGAGTGAAAAGCATAGAGTCCGGGAAAGCATGTCGCACTTGGTGAGGTGAGTATCAAAGATCTTATCGATAATTGGCAATAGAGAAATAGGTCTGTAGTTCTCGGGCTCTTTAGCTTTGTAGATTTCTATAACTTTAGTCATTTTTAGTGCTATTTATTACATTCTAAAGCTTTATTGAAGAGCTGGTCAGTATCGGTGCAATGTACTCTCTGAGGTCCTGTATTGTGGCTGGTTTTATTTTATTAATATCTTCTGCTTTATTTCTATTTATTGCTTTCAGTGTCTTGACTACATCCTTCGGTAGAATGCGTTTGAGTGTGAAGACAGGTGGTCGTCTCTGTGTCAAGTCGATTCGCTCTTCTCTGCCTTGTGTTC
>WBZZ01002838.1:22500-25000 GCA_019918135.1 Paulinella micropora
CGGGGCCACCGATGGAGCTCCTGAGGGCAAGACTGCACTAAGCCGAGGTTATTCCGCAGTCCCAGCGACCTCTTGCAAGACGTCACCGAATGTGCAAGTGCATACACCAAGCGCGGTTGCTAGAGCTGCCTAATAATAATCATAATAATAATAATAATAGTGCTTCTCTGTCAATGGCTGATGCATTTCTGCACATGCGCCTCCATCGTCTCACCCGTGAGGGGAGTACGAAGAATTGACGATAAGCTCTAATGACACCCCCGCAAGGGCAGTTCCAACACTTCCAGACGGGCCGATATGTTCAATGAAAATACTGGTCCAGATGGATCGGCATGTTCAATGAAAATACTGGTGGCACCGACGGGAATCGAACTGGCGACAGGGCCCAGATGGTAGAACTTGACCACTGGGCTATCACGGTGTCCAATAATAATAATAATAATAATAATAATAATAATAATAATAGTGCTTCTCTGTCAAT
Source organism: Paulinella micropora (assembly GCA_019918135.1). Taxonomy (NCBI): domain Eukaryota; phylum Cercozoa; class Imbricatea; order Euglyphida; family Paulinellidae; genus Paulinella; species Paulinella micropora. Next base: position 22,982 of record WBZZ01002838.1, read on the forward strand.
GGCTGATGCATTTCTGCACATGCGCCTCCATCGTCTCACCCGTGAGGGGAGTACGAAGAATTGACGATAAGCTCTACTGACACCCCCGCAAAGGCAGTTCCAACACTTCCAGACGGACCGGTATGTTCAATGAAAATACTGGTCCAGACGGACCGGTATGTTCAACGAAAATACTGGTGGCACCGACGGGAATCGAACTGGCGACAGGGCCCAGATGGTAGAACTTGACCACTGGGCTATCACGGTGTCCACAATAATAATAATAATAATAATAATAATAATAATAATAATAATAATAATAATAGTGCTTCTCTGTCAATGGCTGATGCAAATCTGCACATGCGCCTCCATCGTCTCACCCGTGAGGGGAGTACGAAGAATTGACGATAGGCTCTAATGACACCCCCGCACGGGCAGTTCCAACACTTCCAGACGGACCGGTATGTTCAATGAAAATACTGGTCCAGACGGACCGGTATGTTCAATGAAAATACTGGTGGCACCGACGGGAATCGAACTGGCGACAGGGCCCAGATGGTAGAACTTGACCACTGGGCTATCGCGGTGTCCTAAATAATAATAATAATAATAATGATAATAATGTATCTCCTGCCAATTGCTGAGCCAAAAGGCCATGTGCATTCAGTCCTCCATTCCATAAGGAAAGTCTCCACACCAATCGGTGGAATAAAGGAAGTGACGGCATAGAACATTACTCTAGGAGCTTTATACCAATCAGCCCATGGAAAGGGACCGATGATGGCCTATGTACTCCCTAATAATGATAATAATAATAATAATAATAATAATAATAATAATAATAATAATAATAATAATAATAATAGGCTTCCTCAGACTATAGCATCAGATCCAGATCCTGGACATGTGCCTCCATTAATAATAATAATAATAATAATAATAATAGTGCTTCTCTGTCAATGGCTGATGCAAATCTGCACATGCGCCTCCATCGTCTCACCCGTGAGGGGAGTACGAAGAATTGACGATAGGCTCTAATGACACCCCCGCAAGGGCAGTTCCAACACTTCCAGACGGACCGGTATGTTCAATGAAAATACTGGTGGCACCGACGGGAATCGAACTGGCGACAGGGCCCAGATGGTAGAACTTGACCACTGGGCTATCACGGTGTCCAAATAATAATAATAATAATAATAATAATAATAATAATAATAATAATAATAATAATAATAATAATAATAATAATACCACTAGTACCACTACCACTGCTTCTACCGCTACTACGTTTACTACGACCACTACTACTTCTATCACCTTCACCACCTTCACCACCACCTCCACCACGACAACAACAACCACAGCAAGGATTAGTACTGCTACTACTTTGACTACCATCTTTTCTACTACCATGACCAAGATTGCATTCTTCTGACTGATAATTCAACACTCTCAATGAACATTTCTTTGTTTCAATTTTGGTTTATATTTTCTGTATTGCTGCAGCAGTGACGGTAGGGGGGTTTTATGCCTCTTCTTCGCTGCGTTCTTTCCTCTGCGATACATACCAGGCAAGGCACATGATTCATATATACATGGCATTGTACTTATGTATGTATGTATGTCCGTATGTTTGTTTCTTTGTTTTTTTCTTTGTTATGTTAAGGACGTATGTTATTCTTCCCTGCATCCTTTCATCCATGATACACACCTGCCAAGGAATATGATTCACATAAGCATGGATTTGTATGTATGTATGGATGTCTGTGTGTATGTATGTATGCATGTATGTATGTATGTACATATGTATGTACATATGTATGTATGTATGTATGTATGTATGTATGCATGCGTGCATCACATGCATCACATGCATGTATGTGATGTTATCTATGTATGTATGAATGTATGTATGCATGCATGTATGTTATGCTATGTATGTATGTATGCATTTTTAAATGTATGTATGTTATGCATGTACGTAATTCTTTGCTGCGTACTTTCCTTCGCAATACCCACCAGGCAAGGCAAATATCACGA
>WBZZ01002838.1:37500-75000 GCA_019918135.1 Paulinella micropora
TGAGTACTCCATTTTGTGCACATGAAGGAGAGGAACAGCGACAATGGGAACAGGCTAGGGGGGGAAGAGGGTAGATGGGGGGGGGGGGGGGGGGGGTTGCGCGCAGCGCACCGCAAACCATCCTTTCAGGTGTTGGCGCAGTTCCTGGTTATAATTATTATTATTATTATTATTATTATTATTATTATTATTATTATTATTATTATTATTATTATTATTATTATTGGACACCGTGATAGCCCAGTGGTCAAGTTCTACCATCTGGGCCCTGTCGCCAGTTCGATTCCCGTCGGTGCCACCAGTATTTTCATTGAACATACCGATCCGTCTGGACCAGTATTTTCATTGAACATACCGGCCCGTCTGGAAGTGTTGGAACTGCCCTTGCGGGGGTGTCATTAGAGCTTATCGTCAATTCTTCGTACTCCCCTCACGGGTGAGACGATGGAGGCGCATGTGCAGAAATGCATCAGCCATGGACAGAGAAGCACTATTATTATTATTATTATTATTATTATTATTATTATTATTATTTGGACACCGTGATAGCCCAGTGGTCAAGTTCTACCATCTGGGCCCTGTCGCCAGTTCGATTCCCGTCGGTGCCACCGGTATTTTCATTGAACATACCGGTCCGTCTGGAAGTGTTGGAACTGCCCTTGCGGGGGTGTCATTAGAGCCTATCGTCAATTCTTCGTACTCCCCTCACGGGTGAGACGATGGAGGCGCATGTGCAGATTTGCATCAGCCATTGACAGAGAAGCACTATTATTATTATTATTATTATTATTATTATTATTATTATTATTATTTGGACACCGTGATAGCCCAGTGGTCAAGTTCTACCATCTGGGCCCTGTCGCCAGTTCGATTCCCGTCGGTGCCACCAGTATTTTCATTGAACATACCGGTCTATTTCTGGACCAGTATTTTCATTGAACATACCGGCCCGTCTGGAAGTGTTGGAACTGCCCTTGCGGGGGTGTCATTAGAGCTTATCGTCAATTCTTCGTACTCCCCTCACGGGTGAGACGATGGAGGCGCATGTGCAGAAATGCATCAGCCATTGACAGAGAAGCACTATTAATATTATTATTATTATTATTATTATTATTATTAATGGAGGCACATGTCCAGGATCTGGATCTGATGCTATAGTCTGAGGAAGCCTATTATTATTATTATTATTATTATTATTATTATTATTATTATTATTATTATTATTATTATGGACACCGTGATAGCCCAGTGGTCAAGTTCTACCATCTGGGCCCTGTCGCCAGTTCGATTCCCGTCGGTGCCACCAGTATTTTCATTGAACATACCGGTCCGTCTGGAAGTGTTGGAACTGCCCGTGCGGGGGTGTCATTAGAGCCTATCGTCAATTCTTCGTACTCCCCTCACGGGTGAGACGATGGAGGCGCATGTGCAGAAATGCATCAGCCATTGACAGAGAAGCACTATTATTATTATTATTATTATTATTATTATTATTATTATTATTATTATTATTATTATTATTATTATTATCCCTGAAAGATGTTGGAGAAGGGGGTGGGCGGTTTGGGGGGAGGGGGAAAATGGAAATTGTGTACCCCCCCCCCCCACCCCCACCCCATTTCGGCACCCCTGTCCCTATAAATCATGGTTTGTGGGAACTAGGATGATTTGGAAGCTCGTATTTGCAGAGTGGCTAGCCCCAGACTCGATGGTGATGCTGATATGATTTTTCTGGAATTCTCGCAAATATTTGCGTTAGGACAGTGTCCTGAATGCCAAAATGCCTTGTTTTTGTTTGGCCTTTTTTTGCACCCCCCATCCCTGTAAATCATGGTTTGTGGGAACCAGGAGTTGGGAGCTCATATTGGCAGGGTGGTTTGCGGCAGACTCGATCTTGATGCTGGTATAATTTTTTGGAATTCACGCAAATATTTGCGTTAGGGGAGTGTCCTGAATGCCAGAATTCCTTGTTTTTTAGCAGCACTTGCCGGTGCCTCCAGCAATCAACGTACCATGTCGACGGGGCATGGGTCCGGGGGGCCCTCCCCCCGGGAACCCAAGCCCTGCGATTGTACGTACCCGTTTTGGTCGCGGGTGGCACCCGCACCAGAAAATTGAGGTCTTGTGCCACCAGGCGCCCTCTGGCAATTGAACATACCCTATCGACGGGGCAGGGTGTCCGGGGGGGCCCTCCCCCCGGGAACCCCAGCCCGGCGTTGTATGTACCCTTTTTTTTTTTCGCGGGTTGCACCCACACCAGAAAGTTGAGGTCTTGTTCCCAGCCGCCGTTTGCGCACACCAGAGGGAGTTAGCGGCTGTTATTTGGTGTATCTGACACTTCTTGATGAGCTCTCTTCGAAAATACAAAAATTGCGGCGCCGGGTGTCCTACACACCAGAAAATTGAGGTTTTTGCGCCACCAGGCGCCGTTTGCGGACACCTGAGGGAGTTTGAGGCTGATGTTTGGTGTACCCGACACCTCTCGGTGCGCTCTGTTCAGAGATTAAAAAGGTTTGGTGGCGGGTGGCACAAAAACCAGAGATTTTAGGTTTTTGTGCCACCAAAGCTTACACTTGCGTTCTTCTGGTACCTTCATTAGAGCTTATCGTCAATTCTTCGTACTCCCCTCACGGGTGAGACGATGGAGGCGCATGTGCAGAAATGCATCAGCCATTGACAGAGAAGCACTATTATTATTATTATTATTATTATTATTATTATTATTATTATGGACACCGTGATAGCCCAGTGGTCAAGTTCTACCATCTGGGCCCTGTCGCCAGTTCGATTCCCGTCGGTGCCACCAGTATTTTCATTGAACATACCGATCCGTCTGGACCAGTATTTTCATTGAACATACCGGCCCGTCTGGAAGTGTTGGAACTGCCCTTGCGGGGGTGTCATTAGAGCTTATCGTCAATTCTTCGTACTCCCCTCACGGGTGAGACGATGGAGGCGCATGTGCAGAAATGCATCAGCCATTGACAGAGAAGCACTATTATTATTATTATTATTATTATTATTATTATTATTATTATTATTATTATTCAGCCCAATGGCCTCAAGGCGTTAAACTGTGACGCCAACTCATAACCCTTTGGTGGTAGATGCTGGGGAGGAGGGTCGTTGCGCGCGTAAAAGATCTTAAACTCCGCATATGCTGGTTGATAGCCCAGGACCCAGCAGACACCAGATTGTTATGGGTGGGGTTTCGAGGCAGCTCTAGCAACCGCGCTTGGTGTATGCACTTGCACATTCGGTGACGTCTTGCAAGAGGTTGCTGGGACTGCGGAATAACCTCGGCTTAGTGCAGTCTTGCCCTCAGGAGCTCCATCGGTGGCCCCGATCATCAGGCGAGAGACTGACACGGGGGGGTGGAGGACCTCGAACAAGGGTATTGGAGGCTTATGTCCGTTGAGGATATGCCATTAGCTGCATCAGTACGCCTCAGATATAGTAGTATTATTATTATTATGGAGGGGTGCACAGTATGGCACCCCACGGGAAGAGGAGGTGGTTGGGCCTCTTCCCACTGGTTTCGAGGCTATGTCGTTGTGTTGGCTCCGAGGCTATGTTGTTGTGTTGGTTCCGAGGCTATGTTGTTGTGTTGGTTCCGAGGCTCTGTTGTTGTGTGGGTTCCGAGGCTATGTCGATGTGGGTTCCGAGGCTATGTTGTTGCGTTGGTTCCGAGGCCATGTCGTTGTGTTGTTTTTTATAAGACATACACCACGTGGGATCAAAGGGGTATTTACATTCCGCGATCTAGGGGTGGTGACGGGTTTCGAGGCGTCCCAGACACATACCACAAAACGTCCTCATGCGCTGGCAGACCGCATGAAATGTCTGCTACCCCTGTGAGTACCTCCATGCGGGACCTACCCAGTCTCGTGGAGCTCTCACGCGGGGAAGATCAATCATTTGTAGTTGATTTCCTGCAAGGTACCCGACACTGTGCGGGTAGTAGGGACTTCCTTTTGGGGCCTTCTATGCAGGATGGTTAGAGTCACTCTTCCCTCCCACATACTCACTGTAGTCCCTGTTGGGTCGAGGGATGGAGGCGCATGGCCCTCGGGCTCAGCCATGACAGATCAATATATATTATTATTATTATTATTATTATTATTATTATTATTATTATTATTATTATTATTATTATTATTATTATTATGGACACCGTGATAGCCCAGTGGTCAAGTTCTACCATCTGGGCCCTGTCGCCAGTTCGATTCCCGTCGGTGCCACCAGTATTTTCATTGAACATACCGGTCTATTTCTGGACCAGTATTTTCATTGAACATACCGGCCCGTCTGGAAGTGTTGGAACTGCCCTTGCGGGGGTGTCATTAGAGCTTATCGTCAATTCTTCGTACTCCCCTCACGGGTGAGACGATGGAGGCGCATGTGCAGAAATGCATCAGCCATTGACAGAGAAGCACTATTATTATTATTATTATTATTAGCCCTGTCGCCAGTTCGATTCCCGTCGGTGCCACCAGTATTTTCATTGAACATACCGATCCGTCTGGACCAGTATTTTCATTGAACATACCGGCCCGTCTGGAAAGTGTTGGAACTGCCCTTGCGGGGGTGTCATTAGAGCTTATCGTCAATTCTTCGTACTCCCCTCAAGGGTGAGACGATGGAGGCGCATGTGCAGAAATGCATCAGCCATTGACAGAGAAGCACTATTATTATTATTATTATTATTATTATTATTATTATGGACACCGTGATAGCCCAGTGGTCAAGTTCTACCATCTGGGCCCTGTCGCCAGTTCGATTCCCGTCGGTGCCACCAGTATTTTCATTGAACATACCGGTCCGTCTGGAAGTGTTGGAACTGCCCTTGCGGGGGTGTCATTAGAGCCTATCGTCAATTCTTCGTACTCCCCTCACGGGTGAGACGATGGAGGCGCATGTGCAGATTTGCATCAGCCATTGACAGAGAAGCACTATTATTATTATTATTATTATTATTATTATTATTCTGGAGGGGTGCACAAGATGGCACTCCATGGGAAGAGGAGGTGGTTGGGCCTCTCCCCACGAAGGTGACCGCTTGGGGAGGGCGGTCACCGGGATATGCGCAACTCTCAACTGGGCATTTACTCGGTAGGGGTTCGGCCAGGCAGGTTGTGGGGTTGTCTGTTGGATTGTTGGTTGGCTCGTTTTTCTTGGCTGTTGGTTTGGGTCTGGTTTCCTGGTTAGCCCATTTTCGCCGAATTTCCTGCCGAGTAAATGCCTGGGGGCTTCCAGTTCCGGTTTGGTGATCTTGTTGAGGTGAGCATTCGGAGGAAACAGTACCGAGATGGGTTGAAGATAGGATTCACATTGAGCCGAGATGGGGCCGAGTTGACCTGTTCCAACTCGGCTCCATTTCGGCTTCATGTTAATCCTATCTTCATCCTATCTGGGTTTTGTCTCCTCCCTATCTTCGCTTCTTCGGGGTTGCCTAACTGGAATACATGATGAGCGCACGTTGGAGAGGGGCTTCAGTCGGTCCCAATGCCTTGCCAGTGCCTTGCTGCGTTGCCGTGCCTTGCCCCATGCATTCACAACCTCCACCGTTGCATTTCTAACTGAGCAGCTTCGGCTGGGATTACTATACTCGTCTGTAAGACCCTATAGGTACCGCTAGGTTCGCGCCTTCTGTACCCACGTGGGGGAAGGAGTTTCAGCGGCACGCCGTCCGATCTGGCTCCACTCGGGGACAACCGTACCTCATGATGTGTATTGTTAGGAGCAGCTGAAAGTCCATAAGGCATGAGAGTAGAGGCGTTGGCGATGCGATGGAGAGTGTGTGTAGTGCGTGAGGCAGGTTCTGGCGACGCTGGGGGTGCTGGCGGGCGCCGAAGGGCACGAAGCGACGCGGCAGCGTCCAGTGACACCGGCGGAAATGCGTGTAGTGTGTGTTGCAGATACCGCCGATGCTGTTTGCATGGACGGGCGCTTTCCTCGGCGTAAAGAGGCCCGGCGGTGATGGCCAGCGACATTGGCCGTCTACTACTCTCAATGGATTACAAATATGCGAAGCACGGAGCTACCACTGTGGCCCTTATGGGACAAGGTAGAATCGCCGAAGACCTGGACAATCCCCGTGGGAATGCCTCTTCGACGGGCTCTGGCCCGATGTCCCAGGATGGGAGGATGAGGGCTCGCGTATATGACGGAATTCCTGAACCACGTGGAGAGGCTATCTTAGCTGCGCCTCATCCTTCCTCCCCAAACCTGGCACACGGGTCGGCGCTTCAACATAAGGCGAGCGGCGCTATATGGCAGATGGCAACGCCGCCTCGACGGTACCGGCGGGTAGATCGGTACGACAAGGACGGGCGTAATCTGATTGTCTGGGGGCTCTCAGAACGCGCCAATCTACAGGAGATCGCCTCCAAAATGAGCGGTCTTGGTCTGGTGGTCCCGGTAATGGAGTGGCAAGGCCAGCGAATGTTTCGTCACCTGGAACTGGTCTACGAGGACGATGACAGCAGGCAGACGGCGTTGCAGCAACTCAAACATCTCAAATTCTTCGGCAGAGGGGTCAATGTGGCCCTTGGGCGCAGGTTCAGGGACAGGGAACGTGTCCGAAGGCTTATTCGTATCCATCTGCGTGGGGAAGCGGCGGTACGGAAGGAGGAAGCTGCGACGGGATATCGCGTCTTGCCTCTGCATGAAGAATGTGTCGATGATGTGCAGGTGGTGTCTTCGGAATCGGCTGCCGATGCACCTAAGTGTGTGTCTGAGTGTGCTGATGTGCATGTGGTGCCCCTGCATTCGGCGGCCAGTGCAGTGGGGGACCAACCTGCGCAAGCACCTGCAGAGGGGGGCAGCACGAGGGCGGAAGCCAAGCGCGGCCGTCGGGTCCGGAAACGAGCCAAGAAGCACCGCTCCAAGCAGTTCGATACCGGCTTCAGCTACTCGTCGCGAGTCACAACTGGCAGGGTAAAACGGGATACGACAACGTAGGCACGGCGGAATGGGCATCATTCTACAAGCACGAGGGCTGGCTAGTCATCGGGGCTCAGGAGCACCGCATGGGCAAGAAGCAACTTTCCAAATGCAGCCTGGATGGATTCCGGATTTTTGGAAAACCTGCGGAGGTCAGCGAGAAAAATCGCTGCAAGGGTGGGGTTCTATTCGCGGTGGCTAACTTCCTTGGTCCGTATTGCAACCTGGTGTCAGCCCCCGTCGACCACCGGCAGCAAGTGTGGCTGCGTATCGCCTCGGGTGTTACCGGCGCTCAGGATATCTATGTGGGCAACGGCTACTTTCCCCAGGAAACGCAGGAAGAAGAGTCGTCAGAGGCGTATGCGGCCTGGCAGGCAGCTATAGCTTTTTTTGGAGCCAAAGGTCTTGTGGTCACGGTGGCGGATGCCAACGCGAAGCTCGGGCCGGCATGCAGCCGAAAAGAGGAGGGCATCGTCGGTCAGCACGGGGAGGTCGATGATAAGGGAGCACCGGTACGTTCGGAGAACGGCAAGAGACTCGCGGCTGTTCTCGTCGCTACGGGCCTGCGAAATCTGAGCGGCTTCTCGTGCCCAGTGGAAGGGTCCTACTGGTGGTCCCGGCGTGAGCAGCGCGGCATGGGCACAGGCAAGCACCTCCTCGATTACATCTGCGCGTCGCCTGGCTTGGCATCTGGAGCAAAGTTCGGAGTATGCGAAGATGATCTTGATACGGACCACAAGGCAGTATGGGCCGAACTGACGTGGAGCGGCCAGCGCCGGCCAAAGCGGGCTGCGAAACCTTACAGGTCCTTTCGTGTTGATAAGCTTATTGGTGCTGGTGTCTCGGGTAATGATCACGCTGCGAAGCAAGCGCTGGATTATCTACGCGACAAGTTCGATGACGTATTCCAGCATTGCCTACAGAAGCTTGGAGTGCATCAGCTGCCTGAGCTTGACCTATCGGGTGGTGCCGACAGCAATGGCGGCGCACCGGGTCCTTGGCTCCAGATGTATACGACCCCGTTTCACCAACAATTGGTTCGACGGGGAGCTAAAGGAGCTCATTCAGCAGCGCCGGGAGGCCTACGCAGCATACAGGAGGGATGAATCGAATGCGGAAGCCCGTCTGAATTGGCTACGGCTCCGCAAGCAAATTCGGAAGGCAACTCGGGCCAAGAAGTCCGCCTCCTTCAAGCAAGTGCAGGAAGAAGCGGTCAAATGTCAACGCGAGCAATCCTCAAAGCGCTTTTGGCTACTCGCGAAGCGGCTTGGCGGGGCACGCAGAACGAAGGTCTCCGCGCCGGTGCAAAGGGAGGATGGCTCACTGGCGTGTACGCTGCCGGAAAAGGTCGCTCGGTGGGAGGAATTTCGGAAAAATTCGGTGAAGCCACGGGAAAATCCGGCAAGTGCGGCTGTTGTGGTGGAGTGCTGTGCAGAAGCAGGCTCGCTGGAGTGGGAGGAAGCCGAAGCTAAGCGGCAGTTCCACTGGAACGATCGCTTCAGAGATGAGGTGGCCCGGGCTATGAAGGAGCACGAAGTAGGTCAAGACACTTGCGAAGAGCTGGACAAGCCGTTCACGCAAGAGGAGGTCCTTGCAAGGCAACGTGCCCTGAATAACCACAAAGCTTGTGGCGAGGACAAAGTGAAGAACGAGATGCTCAAGTATGGCGGCGCCTACATCAATGGCTACTTAACGCAGTACTTCAACTGGATTCGAGAAGCCGAGAGGACTCCAAAAGCTTGGGGCAAGGGAATCATCGTCAATATCCCCAAGGGTGGGGATCCTACGGATCCTGACAACTGGAGGGATATCTCGATTATTAGTTGCCTTGGTAAGCTGTATCTGTCCTTATTAGCTACTCGTCTAACGCTCTTCGTGGATGGCCCGGATAAGCTACGTCCAGAGCAGGGAGGCTTCCGCCCGGGGCGTCGCACTACGGACCAGGTCTTTACCCTTTGGCAGAGGTTGAAGGGGCGTCAGCAGCAGAAGCGGGAGTCGTATGTCCTGTTCGTCGATCTACGCAAGGCTTTCCCGTCTGTTTGGAGAGATGGCCTATTTGAGAGGCTCTGGAAGCTGGGTGTAAGGGGCAAGTTCTGGCGCACGCTACGCAGGTGCTACGAGCAGACTTCATCGCAAGTGCTAGTTGATGGAGTACTCACCCCCGAAGTACTGGAGGGTGTAGGCGTCCAACAGGGGTCCCCTCTCTCTCCCACACTCTTCAACGTCTTTATGGATGAGCTGTGTGATCGGCTGGCGAGTGCCCTCAAGATCACGGATGTGAAGCGGCTGAACGACATCAAGGCACTTCTATACGCGGACGACGTGGCCCTCATCGCTCACAGTCGCACCGAGCTCCAGAAGATGGTCAATGTTGTGGCCAAGTTCGCGGAAGATTACCGGCTGGAAGTCAACTTGAAGCCCGGCAAGACGGAAATCATGCCCATTTACACGTCGAGCAAGGCGAAACGACCAAGTATCAGGGAGCGAGGTGAGCCCGTGGTGTGGTTTCGCGGCCAGAAGCTTTGTGTCACCAGTCAGTACAAGTACCTGGGAGTGGTTATCACCGACGACCTGAAGTGGAAGGAGCAGGCCCTGCGGGCTACGCGTGTCACTGAAGTCGCCACCGCAGGTTGGTACTCTTTGTGGTGTGCAGGTGAGATACAAGCTAGGTATCGTCTCATGTGCTGGAATCAACTTGTGGGGGCCAAGCTGAAGTACGCCTTCGATGTCTGGCGTGCCCCCGTATCGCAGCTCACCAAGCTGGAGGCAGCAATGCTGCGCCCCATGAGGATGATTCTCGGCATCAGCCCTAAGACAAACAAGTGGATTACACTCTTTCTGGCGCGCTCTTTCAGTGCGGAGCGTTTGCGGCGGGCGGCGCAACTGAAGTTCTATGGACGGCTGCGTGTTCTACCGGAGAAGCGATTTCCTGTCATCGCATCTCAAGTCAAATCCGACTGGACTGCGGAGGCCGAAGGCGCTATCAGGGACTCAATGGATCTACAACAAGGGCTTCAGGAGCTCCTAAATAGCTCAGAGAAGGACCTCGAGGGTTGGAGTTCGACTGTGGACAAGTGGGCCCTTCAGCAGGACGTCAAGATGGTGCAGCAACTGATGTGGGACAAGCGAGAGGCAGGCAGCGATCTTACTGATGGCCTGCGAGTCATCCTAAGACAAGTCTTTGGAACTAAGGAGTTCCCAAGATGGGTAGCCCTTGATGATGCGCATTATAATCTGCTTCGGAGAAGGTTGCTCAGCTGCAACAACCGCCTTCGGTTGTACCGCAGCAAGTTGGTCAGTGGCATGTCCCCTCGCTGCTTCTGTTGTCATGATGATGTCAATGAGTCCCTTGCGCACTTCTTATGGGATTGCCCCATGCATGAGGAGAGACGTAAGCAGCTGTTGCTGAGTATGCAGAGGCTCGGTGGCATGGCTGTGGGGGCTGCTGAGGGGGATGGAGGGAGTGAGGAGGGTGGTGAGGTCGTAGGCGGTGAGGTTGTGGTGGAGGATGTGTTGCTTGGGCGGGAGCGGGAGGGCTCTGTGCGGCAGGGTTGGGATGATATGTCGCCTGTGGATCAATCACGATTGTTTTGTAAGTTTTTTCAGGGGAAGTCGCGCTTCCGCAGTAACTTTAGGCTTGCTGCGTTGTTAGGGGTTACAGCGTTGCGTCCCCCTCCAAAGTTGGATGTGTTGTTTGGATCATATGTGTCTGAGTGTTGGTCTGCTAGGGAGGGTAAAAGGGAGGAGCTTGGGGTGGAGGATGGGGGCGAGGAGGTGATTGACCTCACTGAGGTTCCATCAGCTTCTGTCCCACCCTCTCCCCCAAGTGACGTTGATGTTGCGCGGCGCGGCCGTCCGCGCAGTGTGGACGTCCTGGCTAGAGAGAGGGGTTCGGGAGCGCAGCGTAGTGTCTCCGAGTTCTTCTCTTCAGCTAACACCCTCGCATCTAGCTCTTCATGCACTTCACAGCCCCCATCTGCCCCTGCTGTTGCTGTTGCTGCTATGTCTGTTTGGTGTTCTGACAATGCGTTGGGATCGGCTGACCCCGGTGACCCAATGGAGGCACATGTCCAGGATCTGGATCTGATGCTATAGTCTGAGGAAGCCTATTATTATTATTATTATTATTATTATTATTATTATTATCCTGAAAGGTGTTGGAGTAGGGGGTGGGGGGTGTGGGGGGAGGGGGAAATGCAAATTGTGTATCCCCCGTCCACCCCCCAGCATTTCCGCACCCCTATCCCTATAAATAATGGTTTGTGGGAACCCGGAGGAGTTGGGAGCTCATATTGGCAGGGTGGCTAGCCCCAGACAAGCAGTAAGCAGTGTGAGGCGACAGTGCCAGATACAGGAGTTAGGTGTTCGTGGAGACTGGGCGCGGCGAAAAAGGGGGTGCAGGGTGGGAAATGTGCTGCTAGACTGACAGACCATGACTTTTGCTCGCTTCATGTTGATCAAGAAAGGAAGAGAGGGGAGATATTGAGCAAGTACAGGGAAAAACTGAACCTAGGGTTGCTTCCCTCCCATGATGCTATGTATTACGAACCCGCCACTTTGTTTACACACATCACCTTATGGAAAGAAAGCATCAACCCTGCTCAACCCAACAACGAAACTACATCTCTTCGCACACCCACTACTACTACTACTACTACTACTACTACTACTACTACTACTACTACTACCACGACCACTACTACATCAAATAGGGGAAGGAGTAGGGGGAGTAGGAGCAGGGGGAGTAGGAGTAAGAGTAGGAGAAGTAGGAGTAGGGGGAGTAGGAGTAGGAGCAGGGGGAGCAGTAGAGGGTAGATTGTCTGTACCTACTTTGTCTGTACCAACTTTGACCCACACTTCGTCTTCTCAACCTACCACTGCACTATCACTCGATGCTGATGCTGGTATAATTTCTTTAGAATTCACGCAAATATTTGCGTTAGGGGAGTATCCTGAATAAAAAATTTCCTTTTTTTTGGCCTATTTTCTGCACCCCCTGTCCCTGTAAATCATGGTTTGTGGGAACCAGGAGTTGGCTCATATTGACAGGGTGGCTAGCCGCAGACTCGGTGTTGATGCTGTTATAATTTTTTTGGAATTCACGCAAATGTTTGCGTTGGGGGAGTGTCCTGAACGCCAAATTTCCTTGTTTTTGGGAGTACTTGCGGGTGCCTCCGGCAATTGAACGTACCCTGTCGACGGGGAAGAGGTGTCCGGGGTGCCCTCCCCCCGGGAACCCCAGCCCGAATATTGTACGTACCGTTTTGGTGGTCGCGGGTGGCACACAAACCAGAAAATTGAGGTCTTGTGCCACCAGCCGCCCTCCGGCAATTGAACGTACCCTGTCGACGGGGGGTCCGGGGGGCCCTCCAGGGCCCCCGGGAACCCCAGCCCGGTGATTGTACGTACCCGTTTCGGTCGCGGGTGGCACCCACACCAGAAAATTGAGGTCTTGTGCCACCAGCCGCCGTTTGCGCACACCAGAGGGAGTTAGCGGCTGATATTTGCGTATCGACACTTCTTGATGAGCTCTCTTCGAAAGTATAAAAGTTGTTGCGCCGGGTGGCCTACACACCGGAAAATTGAGGTTTTTGCGCCACCAGGCGCCGTTTGCACACACCCGAGGGAGTTTGAGGCTGATGTTTGGTGGACCCGACACCTCTCGGTGCACTCTCTTCGGAGATCCAAAAGTTTTGGTGCCGGGTGGCACAAAATATTTCTATGTTTTTGTGCCACCAGAGCTTACACTTGCGTTCTGCTGATACCTTCGGCAATTAAACGTACCCTGTCGACGGGGAAGGGGGTTTCCGGGGTTGCCTCCCCCGGGAACCCCAGCCCGCAATTGTACGTACCTTACGCGAATCAGCCGGCACCAAAATGAATGGCTGATAATGCTCCAAGGCTGTAAGAGTTGTGCCGGAAGGGTTTATACCGGTTACCTCCTGCAATTGAACGTACCTGGTCGACTGTGGAAAGGGGGGGTCCGGGGGGCCCTCCCCCCGGGAACCCAGCCCCGCAATTGTACGTACCCGAAGCGAATTCGCCGGCGCCAAAATGAATGGCGGAGATTGGTCCAAGGCTGTAAAAGTTGTGGCTAGCCCCAGACTCGATCTTGATGATGGTATAATTTTTTGGGAATTCACACAAATATTTGCGTTAGGGGAGTGTCCTAAATACAAAATTTCCTTGTTTTTTTGGGAGGACTTGCCGGTACCTCCGGCAAGTGAACGTACCCTGTCGACGGGGAAGGAGGGGTCCGGGGGGCCCTACCCCCGGCAGCCCCAGCCCAGGAATTGTAAGTACCCCACGCGAATTAGCCGGCACCAAAATGAATGGCTGAGAATCCTTCAAGGCTCTAAGAGTAGGGTTTATGCCGGTTACCTCCGGCAATTGAACGTATCCTCGACTGTGGCAAGGGGAGTCCGGGGAGCCCTCCCCCAGGGAACCCCAGCGCCGTAATTGTACGTGCCCGAAGCGAATTTGCCGGCACCAAAATGAATGGCTGAGAATTCTCCAAGGCTCTAAAATAATAAATAATAATAATAATAATAATAATAATAGTGTATCTCCTGCCGATTGCTGAGCCAAAAGGCCATGTGCATCCAGTCCTCCATTCCATAAGGAAAGTCTCCACACCAATCGGTGGAATAAAGGAAGTGACGGCATAGAACATTACTCTAGGAGCTTTATACCAATCAGCCCATGGAAAGGACCGATGGCCTATGTACTCCCTAATAATAATAATAATAATAATAATAATAATAATAGTGCTTCTCTGTCAATGGCTGATGCAAATCTGCACATGCGCCTCCATCGTCTCACCCGTGAGGGGAGTACGAAGAATTGACGATAGGCTCTAATGACACCCCCGCACGGGCAGTTCCAACACTTCCAGACGGACCGGTATGTTCAATGAAAATACTGGTGGCACCGACGGGAATCGAACTGGCGACAGGGCCCAGACGGTAGAACTTGACCACTGGGCTATCACGGTGTCCATAATAATAATAATAATAATAATAATAATAATAATAATAATAATAATAGTGCTTCTCTGTCAATGGCTGATGCATTTCTGCACATGCGCCTCCATCGTCTCACCCGTGAGGGGAGTACGAAGAATTGACGATAGGCTCTAATGACACCCCCGCAAGGGCAGTTCCAACACTTCCAGACGGACCGGTATGTTCAATGAAAATACTGGTCCAGACGGACCGGTATGTTCAACGAAAATACTGGTGGCACCGACGGGAATCGAACTGGCGACAGGGCCCAGATGGTAGAACTTGACCACTGGGCTATCACGGTGTCCAAAATAATAATAATAATAATAATAATAATAATAATAATAAGGGGCTGCGCCAACACCTGAAAGGATGCTTTGCGGTGCGCAAATTCGCACCCCCCCCCCCCCCCACCACCCTCCACCCCATCTACCCTCTCCCCCCTATCCTCCCATCGCCCCTTTCCTCTCTTTCTCACATGCACAACTTTTACAGCCTTACAGCAATATCAGCCATTCATGTTGGCACTACTTTAATTACATTCGAAGCTCATAATTTCAACTTTATCCCTAAAAAAAGAGCTCCTGTCAAGCATGTGAAAACACAAAGAATCATTCTCTAAACCCCTCTGGCACAACTCTTAGAGACGTAGAGCATTCTCAGCCATTCATTTTGGCACTACTTTTCCAAAATCCTCGCAAGTCTCTATTTTCACTTGTTCACTACCTAGAGCGCGCGCGGTTGTGAAAACCCAAAAATCAGCCTCTAAACCCTTATGGCACATTTGTTATTATTATTATTATTATTATTATTATTATTATTGTTATTATATTATTATTATTATTATTATTATTATTATTATTATTATTATTATTATTATTATGGACACCGTGATAGCCCAGTGGTCAAGTTCTACCATCTGGGCCCTGTCGCCAGTTCGATTCCCGTCGGTGCCACCAGTATTTTCATTGAACATACCGGTCCGTCTGGAAGTGTTGGAACTGCCCTTGCGGGGGTGTCATTAGAGCCTATCGTCAATTCTTCGTACTCCCCTCACGGGTGAGACGATGGAGGCGCATGTGCAGATTTGCATCAGCCATTGACAGAGAAGCACTATTATTATTATTATTATTCTTATTATTATTATTATTCAGCCCAATGGCCTCAAGGCGTTAAACTGTGACGCCAACTCATAACCCTTTGGTGGTATATGCTGGGGAGGAGGGTCGTTGCGCGCGTAAAAGATCTTAAACTCCGCATATGCTGGTTGATAGCCCAGGACCCAGCAGACACCAGATTGTTATGGGTGGGGTTTCGAGGCAGCTCTAGCAACCGCGTATGCACTTGCACATTCGGTGACGTCTTGCAAGAGGTTGCTGGGACTGCGGAATAACCTCGGCTTAGTGCAGTCTTGCCCTCAGGAGCTCCATCGGTGGCCCCGATCATCAGGCGAGACACGGGGGGTGGAGGACCTCGAACAAGGGTATTGGAGGCTTATGTCCGTTGAGGATATGCCATTAGCTGCATCAGTACGCCTCAGATATAGTATTATTATTATTATTATTATTATTATTATTATTATTATTACTATTAGGGAGTACATAGGCCATTGGTCCTTTTCAATTTGCTGATTGGTATAAAGCTCCTAGAGTAATGTTCTATGCCGTCACTTCCTTTATTCCACCGATTGGTGTGGAGACTTTCCTTATGGCATGGAGGACTGGATGCACATGGCCTTTTGGCTCAGCAATTGGCAGGAGATACATTACATTATTATTATTACTATTATTATTATTATTAGTGGCACCGCGATAGCCCAGTGGTCAAGTTCAATACCATCTGGGACCTGTCGTCAGTTCGATTCCCGTCGGTGCCAGGATTTTCAAAGTGTGTTTTCTTTGAAGGTATTGGTCATACCGGGAGGCTTGGAACTGCACTGCGGGGGTGTCAGTAGAGCTACCGGTCAAATCTTCGTACTCCTCTCGCGGGTGAGACGATGGAGGCACATGTGCAGACTTGCGTCCGCCGTTGACAGAGAAGCACTATTATTATTATTATTATTATTATTATTATTTATGGACACCGTGATAGCCCAGTGGTCAAGTTCTACCATCTGGGCCCTGTCGCCAGTTCGATTCCCGTCGGTGCCACCAGTATTTTCATTGAACATACCGGTCCGTCTGGAAGTGTTGGAACTGCCCTTGCGGGGGTGTCATTAGAGCCTATCGTCAATTCTTCGTACTCCCCTCACGGGTGAGACGATGGAGGCGCATGTGCAGATTTGCATCAGCCATTGACAGAGAAGCACTATTATTATTATTATTATTATTATTATTATTATTATTATTATTATTATTATTATTATTATTATTATTATTATTTAGGTACGTGACTCATTGGTGGTGTTACGAGGAGGGGTCTGTATAAATAAATTATGCATAACGTGTAATACATAATATGTACATATTTTGTAGATAGATAGGTAGATACATAAATGGATGCCTCGGTGGACAGGTGCACGAAAAGATGGATGGATGGATGGAGGGATGGAGGGATAGATAGATAGATAGATATGTTTAATGTTTAATCTATGGGCGTGGCTTAGCTTGAAAAGCCATGGCCTCCTATACTACCCCCGGACAAGAACTTTCAGCACCGGCCAAGCTGCACACCAACCACTTTCTCGCTGTGGTTGGTGTCTGTGCCCAGTTCAAGCCGAAAGGTAGCCGAGCCCTTTTGAACTATACGGGACAACACTAGAACACTCCCCAGGAGCGTGTGCCCTAAGGAGATGATGCACACGCAAGTCGAGGTTTCAGGAGTTCACGCTCGTTGTGAGTTACCTTTCTACAACCCCGACTTCATCAACCCTTTGCATCACGCCCCGACTTCATCAGCCATGGTCAGGAGTTGGTTGCCTGTTTAGCCCTTGCGCTGCGCGCGATTAACGGCGGACACAAAATCGTCATTGTAGGAGATAGTTAGATCTGAACCCTAGGCTGAGTTGCCAGTGGCAGAGACCGTCTCCAGGGATAGATAGATAGATAGATAGATAGATAGATAGATAGATAGATAGATAGATAGATAGATAGATAGATAGATAGATAGATAGATAGATTAAATTGAATAATGATGATGATAGTGTTTCTCTAAGGCGTACTGATGGCACGATCCGTGTCCGGACATAGGCCTCCAATACTCTTGTTGGAGGTCCTCGAACCCCCTTTGGCTGGCCAGTCTCTCGACTGATAAGCAAGGCCGCCGGTGGAGCTCCTGAGGGCAAGACCGCACTAAGCCGAGGTTACTCCGCAGTTCCAGTAACCTGTTGCAAAACGTCGCCGAATGTGCAAGTGCATACACTAAGCAATAATAATAATAATAATAATAGTAATAGACTTATCAGTCAATTGGCCTTTGATCCTGTCGGACATGTGCCTCCATTGGTAGCACGGGACCGTTCGGTGACGCGGCTCCGCTCCAAAGACTCGACTGGCAGAATAATAGTAATAATAATAATAATAATAATAATAATAATAATAATAATAATAGTACTTCTCTGTCAATGGCTGATGCATTTCTGCACATGCGCCTCCATCGTCTCACCCGTGAGGGGAGTACAAAGAATTGACGATAAGCTCTAATGACACCCCCGCAAGGGCAGTTCCAACACTTCCAGACGGGCCGGTATGTTCAATGAAAATACTGGTCCAGACGGATCGGTATGTTCAATGAAAATACTGGTGGCACCGACGGGAATCGAACTGGCGACAGGGCCCACATGGTAGAACTTGACCACTGGGCTATCACGGTGTCCAAATAATAATAATAATAATAATAATAATAATAATAATAATAGGCTTCCTCAGACTATAGCATCAGATCCAGATCCTGGACATGTGCCTCCATTAATAATAATAATAATAATAATAATAATAATAATAATAATAATAATAATAGTGCTTCTCTGTCAATGGCTGATGCAAATCTGCACATGCGCCTCCATCGTCTCACCCGTGAGGGGAGTACGAAGAATTGACGATAGAATAATAATAATAATAATAATGATAATAGTGCTTCTAAGTCAATGGCGAATGCATTTCTGCACATGTGCCTCCATCGTCTCACCCGTGAGGGGAGTACGAAGATTTGAGATAGGCTCTACTGACATCCCCGCAAGGCAGCTCCAAGCCTTCCAGACAGACCAATACTTTCAAAGAAAATATCCTTTGAAAATACTGGCACCGACGGGAATCGAACTGGCGACAGGTCCCAGATGGTAGACCTTAACCACTGGGCTATCGCGGTGCCACAATAATAATAATAATAATAATAATAATAATAATAATAATAATAGTGCTTCTCTGTCAATGGCTGATGCATTTCTGCACATGCGCCTCCATCGTCTCACCCGTGAGGGGAGTACGAAGAATTGACGATAGGCTCTAATGACACCCCCGCAAGGGCAGTTCCAACACTTCCAGACGGACCGGTATGTTCAATGAAAATACTGGTGGCACCGACGGGAATCGAACTGGCGACAGGGCCCAGATGGTAGAACTTGACCACTGGGCTATCACGGTGTCCATAATAATAATAATAATAATAATAGTGCTTCTCTGTCAATGGCTGATGCATTTCTGCACATGCGCCTCCATCGTCTCACCCGTGAGGGGAGTACGAAGAATTGACGATAAGCTTTAATGACGCCCCCGCAAGGGCAGTTCCAACACTTCCAGACGGGCCGGTATGTTCAATGAAAATACTGGTCCAGAAATAGACCGGTATGTTCAATGAAAATACTGGTGGCACCGACGGGAATCGAACTGGCGACAGGGCCCAGATGGTAGAACTTGACCACTGGGCTATCACGGTGTCCATAATAATAATAATAATAATAATAATAATAATAATAATAGTGCTTCTCTGTCAATGGCTGATGCATTTCTGCACATGCGCCTCCATCGTCTCACCCGTGAGGGGAGTACGAAGAATTGACGATAGGCTCTAATGACACCCCCGCAAGGGCAGTTCCAACACTTCCAGACGGACCGGTATGTTCAATGAAAATACTGGTGGCACCGACGGGAATCGAACTGGCGACAGGGCCCAGATGGTAGAACTTGACCACTGGGCTATCACGGTGTCCAATAATAATAATAATAATAATAATAATAATAGTGCTTCTCTGTCAATGGCTGATGCAAATCTGCATATGCGCCTCCATCGTCTCACCCGTGAGGGGAGTACGAAGAATTGACGATAAGCTCTAATGACACCCCCGCAAGGGCAGTTCCAACACTTCCAGACGGGCCGGTATGTTCAATGAAAATACTGGTCCAGACGATCGGTATGTTCAATGAAAATACTGGTGGCACCGACGGGAATCGAACTGGCGACAGGGCCCAGATGGTAGAACTTGACCACTGGGCTATCACGGTGTCCAAATAATAATAATAATAATAATAATAATAATAATAATAATAATACTATATCTGAGGCGTACTGATGCAGCTAATGGCATATCCTCAACGGACATAAGCCTCCAATACCCTTGTTCGAGGTCCTCCACCCCCCCGTGTCAGTCTCTCGCCTGATGATCGGGGCCACCGATGGAGCTCCTGAGGGCAAGACTGCACTAAGCCGAGGTTATTCCGCAGTCCCAGCAACCTCTTGCAAGACGTCACCGAATGTGCAAGTGCATACACCAAGCGCGGTTGCTAGAGCTGCCTCGAAACCCCACCCATAACAATCTGGTGTCTGCTGGGTCCTGGGCTATCAACCAGCATATGCGGAGTTTAAGATCTTTTACGCGCGCAACGACCCTCCTCCCCAGCATCTACCACCAAAGGGTTATGAGTTGGCGTCACAGTTTAACGCCTTGAGGCCATTGGGCTGGAACTCTGTTTAGCAAGTGTGACTGGGTTTTTTCATCGGGATTTCCCTCAAATATGTCACAGTCAACACTCCAAGGCAGATTTACTATATCTGAGGCGTACTGATGCAGCTAATGGCATATCCTCAACGGACATAAGCCTCCAATACCCTTGTTCGAGGTCCTCCACCCCCCCGTGTCAGTCTCTCGCCTGATGATCGGGGCCACCGATGGAGCTCCTGAGGGCAAGACTGCACTAAGCCGAGGTTATTCCGCAGTCCCAGCAACCTCTTGCAAGACGTCACCGAATGTGCAAGTGCATACACCAAGCGCGGTTGCTAGAGCTGCCTCGAAACCCCACCCATAACAATCTGGTGTCTGCTGGGTCCTGGGCTATCAACCAGCATATGCGGAGTTTAAGATCTTTTACGCGCGCAACGACCCTCCTCCCCAGCATCTACCACCAAAGGGTTATGAGTTGGCGTCACAGTTTAACGCCTTGAGGCCATTGGGCTGGAACTCTGTTTAGCAAGTGTGACTGGGTTTTTTCATCGGGATTTCCCTCAAATATGTCACAGTCAACACTCCAAGGCAGATTTACTATATCTGAGGCGTACTGATGCAGCTAATGGCATATCCTCAACGGACATAAGCCTCCAATACCCTTGTTCGAGGTCCTCCACCCCCCCGTGTCAGTCTCTCGCCTGATGATCGGGGCCACCGATGGAGCTCCTGAGGGCAAGACTGCACTAAGCCGAGGTTATTCCGCAGTCCCAGCAACCTCTTGCAAGACGTCACCGAATGTGCAAGTGCATACACCAAGCGCGGTTGCTAGAGCTGCCTCGAAACCCCACCCATAACAATCTGGTGTCTGCTGGGTCCTGGGCTATCAACCAGCATATGCGGAGTTTAAGATCTTTTACGCGCGCAACGACCCTCCTCCCCAGCATCTACCACCAAAGGGTTATGAGTTGGCGTCACAGTTTAACGCCTTGAGGCCATTGGGCTGGAACTCTGTTTAGCAAGTGTGACTAGGTTTTTTCATCGGGATTTCCCTCAAATATGTCACAGTCAACACTCCAAGGCAGATTTACTATATCTGAGGCGTACTGATGCAGCTAATGGCATATCCTCAACGGACATAAGCCTCCAATACCCTTGTTCGAGGTCCTCCACCCCCCCGTGTCAGTCTCTCGCCTGATGATCGGGGCCACCGATGGAGCTCCTGAGGGCAAGACTGCACTAAGCCGAGGTTATTCCGCAGTCCCAGCAACCTCTTGCAAGACGTCACCGAATGTGCAAGTGCATACACCAAGCGCGGTTGCTAGAGCTGCCTCGAAACCCCACCCATAACAATCTGGTGTCTGCTGGGTCCTGGGCTATCAACCAGCATATGCGGAGTTTAAGATCTTTTACGCGCGCAACGACCCTCCTCCCCAGCATCTACCACCAAAGGGTTATGAGTTGGCGTCACAGTTTAACGCCTTGAGGCCATTGGGCTGGAACTCTGTTTAGCAAGTGTGACTAGGTTTTTTCATCGGGATTTCCCTCAAATATGTCACAGTCAACACTCCAAGGCAGATTTACTATATCTGAGGCAATAATAATAATAATAATAATAATAGTGCTGGTGCTTCTCTGTCAATGGCTGATGCATTTCTGCACATGCGCCTCCATCGTCTCACCCGTGAGGGGAGTACGAAGAATTGACGATAAGCTCTAATGACACCCCCGCAAGGGCAGTTCCAACACTTCCAGACGGACTGGTATATTCAATGAAAATACTGGTCCAGACGGATCGGTATGTTCAATGAAAATACTGGTGGCACCGACGGGAATCGAACTGGCGACAGGGCCAATAATAATAATAATAATAATAATAATAATAATAATAATAATGGCAACAAAAAGAAGAAGAATGACACGATAACGGCCGCTGCAGACAAAGCAAGAACACATTTCTTTCTTCAGTGTGATCACTAGAGTGAAGCGACCTCTGGTAATGTGGGCGTTAATCTACGTGAAGGATGTTTACATTTTTACCAAGATATGTCCTGTCGCTTTTTTCCGCACAACCTGGCCAGGATTCCAACCTAACCACCGCAAAACCGAGTTGGGGGGGGGAGGGGCGCAGGCACGAAACGGCCGTTGGAAATGCGAGCATCAAGATTCTTAACCAATTTTGCGGTGGAATCTTGTTTTGGCCGGCTTTCAGTTGCAAAACTTCCTGCCGTCCGCCAACGAGACTTTATCGAATTTCGCGGTTGTTTTGCTGGCATCTTGGCCGGGTTCTTGCGTATAAAAGACACATCTTCATAAGGAGACAAAACTTGTTGTTGCGCGGGCCGACAGGCGAGCACGAAACGGCCGTTGGAAATGTGGTTTGCGGGTTTCCTGTCGGGCGCACTGGGGTTCTTTCTAGCCACCCCCTTCTTTGCCGCCAAAATCCGCTCGCAGGTAACTATCTCTATCAATCTATCTGTCTGTCTATCATTATAGCCACTCCCTTCTTTCTCGCGGATTTGTCGCTCAGGTTTCAATCTCTCTCTCTCTCTCTCTCTCTCTCTCTCTTCTCTCTCTCTCTCTCTCTATCTCTATCTCTCTCTCTCTCTCTCTTTCTCCTGACACCTACCTATCTCTCTATCTATCTATCTTCCTCACTATCATCAAATCAACATGCGCTCACGTTCGTCACTGCCCCTGTACGGTGGAACATTTCCTCCTTGACTGTGACCTGTACGGTAGTGAAGGGATCTCATGGGACATGATCAGGGCACATTGTACTTGCGAAATCAAGGACAGGTCCATTCTTGGCCACTTCTTATCACGACTATCCGATGAGGGCTCGGTAACAGAAATGAGCTTGTTCATTCTTTGGGTCCCGACGCGACACCTTATCCCGTGCCCAAGCGTGGATGCACACATCCAATTCTTTGTCCAACAAACTTACGAAACTCGAGGCAAATAGTTGGCCCGCCTTCTGAACCCCGCTGCCGATCGAGACGGCCAGCGGGACATGAGATGTTACTTTGCTACCAAACGACCTCGCGACACAATAAAGCATGCGACCAATAACTCCCAATGCCAACACCTCCGAACCAGACACTCAAAGACCCAGCAAGAGGCTACGCGTTAGACTGTCAGACTGTATAGACCCGAGATGAACCTCCATCTCAGCCGCTGCCCAGCCACCCTCCGTCGAGGTGGCGGGGTGGAATGGATGCCTATATTCTCGGATATGCAGCGCTGATAGACCAAACATATCTTCCACACTATCATAGGCAACAGACGCTGTGGGCTCCGGCGGCCATCATTTGCTCACACTGCTGCGAGGTCTGTCTGTCTATCTATCTATCTATCTATCTATCTATCTATCTATCTATCTGTCAATAGGAGGACCAAGGAAAGCGTACAGTGGGGCAAGCGTCCTGGTCATGCGAGGTACGTGTTTACTTCTTTCCTTTTTTTTTTTTTTTTTACGTATTCACTTCTCGTTACTTATTTGTCCGTGTTATTAGATCGAAGAAACAAAGAAACAAAGAAGAAAGAAAGAAAGAAAGGAAAAGAAAAGAAAAAAAAAAGAAAAGAAAAATGAAAAAAAAACGAACAGAAAAAAGGAAAAAAAAAGAAAGAAAAAGGAAAGAAAAAAGAAAGAAAAAGACGGAAAAAAAGGAAAAACGGGGAACAGGAAACAGAAAGACGGGAAACAAGAAGAAAAAAGAATAGAAAAAAAGGATAAGAATGGGAGAAAAAAAGGGATAGAAGGAATTGAGGAAAAATGTTGAAATGTGCATGACACAGCATTTCGATTAGATGATTCTGCATGATGCGTAAAGTGGATGTGCGTGCCCCTCAAAAATCTGTCGCCAAGCCACGCTAGTGACTCCAGAGAAAGGGCAACAAGAAAGAAAGGATACAGATACAAACATATCAATAAAATAATATGAAAAATCCATGGTCAGAATAAAGTCTTATGCGTTTCCTTAGCGCATGTGAATGTTGATGAGGCAGAATATGCAGGCAGCGGATGCTGATGGGTGCGTTGCTATTTACTAATCGGAACTTCGGTTGGGTTTGGTGCGAATTAGTAGAGAATGTCTGTGTGTCAATAAGCAAATGTCTGATAAAATGTTCTGCTGACGAGAACGAGGCTTGAGCCATGACAGCAGTTGTTGTTGCTGGTCTCCTATCAATGATATGGTGATTGAATTTGATGGAGGATGCTGCATGATGTTCTTTGTCTGACTGACGACATTTACTGACAAAATACCCAACTTTGAACTGGTTTTTCTGAATCAATATTTGATAGATGGAAATGCTGAGCACGCCGTTCAAAAGCTATCATCCTGAGCTTTCAAAGTATGCTTCTGGATTGTTATAGCATTACAATAGATGGAGAATGAGAAACTCAAATTTGAATGATTTTGCCGTATGAATGTCGTCAGTGATAGATGTTGATAACGTAGATGACGTAGGTGATGATTGCTCTATACTTATGACATATACATACACACACACACACACTAAATCGAACCTGAGGCCCAGTATGTCTGTATGTATATCTATCTGCTGATAGGCGCTTGTCTGTCCAGTGGAGCTTCGCTTGGGTAAGTATTTGAAACTTGGCTGACGACAACACCACCACGCTTACAAAAGGAGAGGGGTGACCGAGAAGCCTTTTAGCTTCATTGAGCCTCTTTTTTTACCGTTTGCTGCTTTTACTTCAAGGTATGATGCGACAAAAACGTATGCGTTACGTTTCAAACTGTGCGAAGACGGGCCCGCTCTCCAAGCTGTCAGGTTGTATCTATCTAGTCTTGTCTTGTCTTGTCTTGTCTTGTTTCTTTTCTTTCTTTCTTTCTTCTTTTCTTGAATGCCGTCCGTAGCAATCCTGTTGCGTTCGGTGTATAGCTCTGTCATGCAGTCTTTCCTGGCCTCCTTGTTCGCTGCTCCAGCGGATGTTATTATGACGCGACACGTAACCGCGCACAAGGGTAGGTGGTTGTTCTTGATATTAGTTTTCTTTTCTTCTTCTTCTTCTTCTTCTTCTTCTTCTTCTTCTTCTTCTTTCCACCTCCTCCTCCTCGTCGTCCTGCTACTACTACTACTACTACTACTACTACTACTACTACTACTACTACTACTGCTGCTGCTTTTTCTTCTTTTTCAGTGATGTATTTGTCCCCTTCTCCTTTTCCCTCCATGTGCAATCTTGTCGATTCAATCTTGTTGTGTTTTCTAGTTATTAGTTACCTTGGCCATTCTATCCCGTGTTCTCTTAACCTTGCTGTTTTTTTCTCCATCTTCCCTCGCCGCTTTTTTGTCCGGGTCTACATCAGAGCCTGAGCTTAGCTGGTTAGGGCATTACGCAAACAGTCGACACAACACCACCACGCTTGCAAGGAGAGAGGTGACCAAGAAGCCTTGTTGCATCATGAAACCTCTTTTCTTTCTATTTACTTTTCCTTCAAGCTGCCAGCCCCAGCACGCGTTATCACCACGCGACATGAAACAGCACGCAAAGGTAGGTATGGTTGTGACTGCTTACATATATATATTTATATATATATATATGTATATATATATATATTATATTTATATTATACATATATATATGTATAATACATATATATATATAAAAATAGATATATACATATATAAGAGGTGTCCCAAAAGTTCGTTCCCACTTTTGATTTTTTTTCTCTCTGGGAACGAGGCCGAGATAGCTGGTTTTATTTCATGTGCTCACATTACAGGACACGTACAGTCGTGTGTCCTCAATATTACGAAGACTCTCGCCTTTCGACTTGATAACGTTGCGGAGTCGTTTAGGCACAGATTCAATATTTTTTTTTACAATGGCCTGCGACAAGTTCATCCAGGCTTGTTTGATTCGGCGTTTAAGTTGTGCTAGGTTTCGCGGGGGGTTCTTATCGAGGTCGCTGACCATGATGCCCCATATATTTTCAATGGAGGTCTGGGGACTTCGCGGGCCACTGGCCTTTACGGCCCGAAGTGATGTGGTGGGGTACGTTTTGCCGGAGCCAGCTGTTGATCGTGGCCGCCTCATGAGCAGAGGCCCCATCGTGCACTTAATGCATATCGTTGTAATCTACAACTCTTAAGCTTTCATTTGAGCCAAAGATCATGAAAATCAGATAAGAATTGGCAGAGAACGATGAATTTTACGATTGCGCTCGGTATGCAGCCATTTTGGGAGGGTCACTTCTTGAGTTTGGAGATATTCGATTTCTGAGCTAGAAAGGGCTGGGGGTCTGGGGGTGGGATGTGCCGTGGGACACCCGAAGGGACACTCCGGGACATCCCTCGAAAGGGACGTCCCGGGTCATCCCTGCTCGGGAGACTTCGAGATTTAGGGACATCCCCATTTTGGGGACGTCCCAAAAAATTCTGGGGACATCCCTATTTTTTTTTTGTATAATTTTTTTTCCGAAGAGTTTCAAAGCCCCGTACACATAGGTACCTCACACTACTGTACGTGTCCTGTAGTGTAAGCACATGAAATAAAACCAGCTATCTCGGCCTCCTTCCCAGAGAGAAAAAAGATCAAAAGAGGGAACGAACTTTTGAGACACCTCTTTATATATATATATATATATATATATATATATATATGTGTGTGTGTGTGTGTGTGTGTGTGTGTGTGTGTGTGTGTGTGTTGTGTTGTGTGTGTGTCTGTATGTATGTATGTATGTATGTATATATATGTGTATATATATATACATATATATATATAGTATATATATAGTATATATATATATATATAGTATTGTATTGTATTGATCTGTCATGGCCGAGCCCAAGGGCCATGCGCCTCCATCCCTCGACCCAACAGTCACAACAGTGAATGTTGGGGAGGGAAGAGTGACTCTAACCATCCCTGAATAGCTACCCGCTCGGCGTGTCGGGTACCTTGCAGGAAATTAACTGCAAATGATTGATGTTCCCTATGAGAGAGTTCCACAAGACTGGGTATAAGTCGAATGGAGGTACTCAAGGGGGGTAGCAGCCATTTCATGCGGTCTGCCAGCGCATGAGGACGTTTTGTGGTAAGTGTGTCTGTGACGCCTCGAAACCCGTCAACACCCTTAGATCGCGGAATGTATATACCCCTTTGATCCCACCTGGTGTATGTGTAATAAAAACAACACAACGACATAGCCTCGGAACCAGTGTGAAGAGGCCCAACCAGCTCCTCTTCCCGTGGGGTGCCATACTGTGCACCCCTTCACATATATATAGCATGTATTTCCTTGTATGTGCATTATATTACACATGTATGTGTATACATTTATGTATGTACACATACAAATTTCAAATCACTCCCATATATGGATATGCATATATTCATAGTCACATTTATATTTCTATTCAAATTTTATATTTACGTTTATATATGTATATATATATATAACATTTACGTTACGCCAAGTTCATATTTATCTTTATGTTGCTATTTATGTATGTTTATATTTTCAGACTAAAAATGTATTAAAGTTGTATGACAGAGGGCAAAAAACAAGGTTATCTCCAGACGGTGCAGTTAGTGTATCGAGAGGTACATTTATGCACGCATATATTTATCCATGCATACATATTTCCATACATGCATACAAACATACGACAGACATACATACATACATACATATATGCACGCACACGTACATAGGGAGGAATTAAAGGGTTGTTCAAAGGCTGGCCTCTGTTCTTCGCGCGTTTGATCCCGCTGTGGTTGGTACAGATGCCCATGTACGAACAAGTACGAAGACTTCTTGGTATTGGCTTCATGGATTAATATAAATTAAATATTTATTCCCAAAAAAAAATCCTTTTCTTTCGTGGTCCTGCTGTAGCTGGCCCAGATGGCACTAAGGTACAATTTCAAGACTTCTTGGAATATGCTTGAAGTCTTCATGGATCGATGAGAATATAATAAATGATGATAAATATCAATCATAGTAATAATAACAGTAATACCGTAGTAATAATGTGTTGGAACTATCAACCACATCTCCATTTCTTGAAAAAAAAACTTAATCTTGTTCAGAAATTTAAGGAATCATCAGGAATCGTCAGGCATCGCTAGAAGTGAAAGTGACAGCACTTCAGACAGTAGCGATGATGAGCTAGGCAGCGTGTACACGCAGTCTACGTCAAACGCCGGCGGGGGACAGGTTCTGGCTAGTCAGGCACTCCAGCTAGATCATGTCTTGTTAAACAGTGTTTTTGACAAGAAGTGTAAGTTCTGTGTAACATAAGTGAGTATTAATATTGGGTAACGCAGTAGTCTTCCAAATGACTTGTAGGGGTTTCCAAAACTCTATAATCTCAGTTGGGACATCGAACTCGTTGTCGCAAGTGATCTGTCTGACTTTCTTCCCTGTCTGCCTTTCAAACCATGCTACCGCTTGCTTCCCCTACAAACTCGTTCTTGTATCGTAAATAATAATCTTTGCTTTATACCAATTTGGATGACGGTTAGATTGTATTGATAATTCGATAGACCGTATTGATAACATTGAGGTATTATTAATGATTAGACGGACCGACACATGATTTATTTGTTGTTAGTTCTGACACTCGTAATTACAGTGATCAGGTCATACACGCGGTTTGGCGCGCGCCTAGTTACCTCAATCAGTTCTAGTTATTAAAGTTCTTCAGATTTGCCAAATCTAGCAAGTCACCAAGTGCTCCGGTCTGATCGCATGGTGCCGAAATTCGTTTCCCCAATGCTCATAACCGTTGATTAGGTCACTTTGAATACCCGGTCACTCACTGACCTAATACCTTAGACGCAGGTTTGCTGAGAGACTCCGTTAGAAGCCACGATACCAATCGACACTTTTAATCCGCACGTATATAGCAGAACTGACAAACTTAAAGGTAATAATGAAACTGAAATCATCAGTGAAAGTCCGCACGACTGTAATTATTACACAATTGTTATTATCCGATTCTGAATGCCAATATGGATCGTTACTAGTTACGTCCGTTACAATTATCATCATTGACTAGAACTATACGCGGGATAAATTATGTAACCGGAACAGCTACTCTGACACTTAGTCGTACCTCAACTGGAGAGGGGCAGACCAAGCATAATAGTCAAGTAACGACAAGCCGGACAACACTTGATGCCACTATGTAATGTACGGGCCGGCCGACAATCCCTTTGCCCCCTTGGGGGAAGCCGATGTAAGCGGTCGACCCCCACGCCAAAGACTGACTCCTCATTCGAAGGCGCCCTCGACCGACCGATACATGACATGAAGCATCCCGGCTGTCGAATAAGTAAAAATAATTGGTCCACGTCCAGTGCGAGTCTCCCATGAGAACTCGTGCCCCCGAGCCTAGCTCTTTCACCTCAGGCATTAAAAGAAATGCCCCGTCTTGATCTCCCCTTTCCCGTAGAAAAATCAAAGTAGCCAATGATCCGTAAGCGACATCAGAATTCGTAGCTTCACGTTTTGACTTGTTTCCGAGGTCGTCCTCGACCCCTGTGCTCTACTGCTTCCGACTGCGTCTCTTTAGCCCTTCTCTTCTTCGCCGCCACTTCTTTCTCACATCTTGGTGCACCTATCAACAAAAATGATATGCCCGCACTTTGGACTTCATCCCAAATACGAAGCGGAATCCTCCTTTCCTCTGTTAACTCGAACGGCATATCCAACACCACCCTTGGCATCATTTGCACCGTCCATGGTGTAAAATCCTCATCGTCCTTCTCGATGGACGCATCCCACTGCTCCAAATCTTTGCAGTCTCGAAATACTGGCGCAAAGATTCTTTCCCGCGTCATATCAATAACACTCTTGCTCCTCCAAAAGTGCATTGTCGGAGCAAGTCCCAACGCAGCCCGTACCCGCGTTCTAGGCTGTACATACGTAACCTGCATTAAAAAGAAATAATCAAAGTCCTTATCCATGACCGTATCCTCGTGCGGTCGACATAGATAGAACTTATCAACCTGCCAGTCGATCTTAGCCACTTCCTTACCGGCTATCCACGGTTTCTTCCATACCGTGCCTTTCCGATCTGACATTTCCGATGACTTCGGAATTTCCCTCCCATCTTTGACGTCTACCTTGACGTCCGAAGCCGAACGATCCTGTTGTCCAGCATTCCTGGCCTCAGCCTTTTCTTCCTTCTGTTGCTTTCGCAACGCCTCCTCACGCTCCTTGCGCGTAAGCAATGCTGGCGGCTGTCTAAACGCTGGTGCAATACGCCTCAGCGCTTGTTCCTCATTCTCGTCCTCCAGCAAATAAGGACTGAACTTCGCCAACCGACGAACATGAACAATCTGTTCCCTTCCACGTGCCCCCGTAGGTGCAATCTTGTAATTGTACGCACCCGTCTGACGTACTATCTTAAATGGCCCATGCCACTTATTGTAAAACTTAATCGATACCCCTTTCGGTACCGTCGGTACATACAGCAACACTGTATCACCTTCCTTGTACTCCACATGAGAGTACTTGCCCATTTCCTGTTCCCGCTGAACCTCTCTCAGCGTCTCCCGACACTTCTCAATCGCACTCCGTGCTTCCGCGATCGCTCGTAAGCGAACTCCTAACAGTTCACACGGTTCCCACTTATCAGGCGGAAACAACAGTTCCGTCGGCGTGTTTAACGCCCGTCCATAGACCACCTGATGCGGACTGACACCCCGCGCGTGTCCGCCTAACGACGCCGAAGCTAAATTGTTGACAGCAAACGTGAACATAGGTACCACATATACCCAGTTAAGCTGGCTGTTCTTACAATAAGTCTTCAACGCTGCTTTCAACGTCCTGTGAACGCGTTCAATCTTACCATTCGCCATTGGGTTAAAAGCAGTCACATACTGCCAATCGAACCCAAAGAACTTGGCAATCCTTTGCGAAACCTCATTCGCGAAACTCGTTCCTCTATCCGAAATAATCCTTCTCGGTATCCCAATACGGCCGAATACCTGATCAATCAGCGCCGCCGCTGTCACTTCCGCTGTCACATCCGTAACAGGGACAGTAATGACATAATTGGAAGTTCGATCAATAACCGTTAAGAGATATTTGAATTTTTCCGTTCCCGCCTCTGGAAAAGGACCCACATGATCGATATGCAAGGTATCGAAAATATCCAGAGTGATATCATATTCACCCTTAAGCCCCATCTTCGGCCTATATGGCAACTTAGCCATCTGACAATGAGGACAACCCTTCACAAACTCCTTAACCCGTTCTCCCAGGTTATTCCACCAAAAACGTCTCCTTAACGACCACGTCATCCTTTCCACCCCCGGGTGGCTCTGCATAGGACAATGATGCGCCGCAATTAACAAAGACGTTCTGAGTTCCTGCGGAACCCATAACAACCATCGATCCTCCTCATTGGTATATACGCCATCTTTTCCCATATACCAAAGGAGTCCATCCTTTAGTACCAAGCACCGTTTGAGTTTCCTTATGTCAATGTCCTCGGGCCTTGCCTGTGGATTGAGCAGATGTTCTCTCAACTCCTTATACTCCGTACTTTCCTTTGTGAAAGTCCGAAAAGTTTCCACCGACGCCAGTCTGACTGCCGTGTCAGTTTCCAACTGGAATCGAACCTTTTCCGGGTGTGCCTCCGGCAACTGAAAAAGATGTTCCTCCTTAACTTTTTCTTCATCCTCCAAGTTAAGGCACATCGGGCCCTTCGGTAACGAGACCGCGTTAAAGGCACCCTGCCTTCCTTCCATAACATCCTCCCCCTCTTTCCTATCCGCGGTCCTTGCTTCCGCCCATAGGATATCCTCACACGCCTCTCTCGCGATCGGCGAGTAACAGCATGCACATTTGTCTCGTGCCGCTACCTCGACTGCTTCCAACGCAGACACTTCCTCGCTGCGCGTGTCACGTTGATTGTTATTATGCGTGAACGGATGATACCAAAGCCCCGATGGCAACTTGGTGTCTTCCGCTCCCTGTTCCTCCCAATCATGTAGATCCACATCATGACCCATGATTGCGAACACCGCCCCCGGCGTTCGAAATTCAAACTGTGCCATTCGCACCTCCTTGACCGTATTACGTCGCTGTAAATCATCAACGGCCTTATCCTTCTGTCCACTCTTGTCCTCATACCGAGAACAAAAATCAGGGACAACATTCCTTTTGCCCTTGATGTAATGAATGGTGAAGTCATACTCCGCCAATTCCAACTGCCACCTGGCCAACCTACCTGTATGATCTCCAGACATGAGCCATAGCAGGTTATGATGGTCCGTTCTAACCAAAATGTTAGGAGTACCCCACAGGTATTCCCGCAACCTCTGGAAAGCCCACACTATAGCGAGTGCTTCCCGCTGCCTTGTGCAGTATTCCTTTTCCGCCGGTATCAGCTGCCGGCTGATGAACATAACGGGCCGCAACTGCCCAATGGACTTGTCCATCTGTTGAAGCACCGCTCCTACCGCGTACGAAGACGCGTCAGTGTCGAGCACGAACTGTTCCTTCCAGTCAGGTAACATAAGAACTCGACCTCCCTGCCTTGGGTCTTTAGCGATCTCATCCTTGAGCTCCGCTGTCACTCTCGTGACTTCCTCCGGCCATGGGTCGTCTCCGACCCCTTGCTTCAGGAATTTCCTGACCACCGCTACTCTTTCCGCAAACCCCGGAATGAATTCACCATAATACTGAGCCAGCGATATAAAGGAATGTAAGTCCGTTCGAGTCTTTGGCATCGGCATAGACGCTACATAGTTCCTCTTTTCATATGCAATCGCACACCGACCCTCTGAGATCTCATATCCCAGGTACTGTATCTTTCTTTGTGCGAAGTCACATTTCTGTGCATTCAAGCGCAATCCAAACGCGCTTATACGTCGCAAGACGTCCTGCACGTGTTCCACGTGTTTCTCCATACTCTCTGAATAAATGATAATATCATCTATGTAACAGAAAGCATAATCCTCCGTCGACCCAAGACGAACCACCGTCGCCTCATCGTCGTACTCCTTCCCCAGCATCTTAGTCATAGCATGCTGAAATAGACCCGGAGAGCACTTAAGACCCATCGGTAATACCTTCCACACGTATGTAGTCATTCCGACCATAAACGCTGTGAGATACCGACATGACTCATTAAGAGGGATTTGCCAAAACCCGCTCTTAAGATCAAGCGTAGTATACACCTTCGCATGCTTGAGCCGGTTGATCCCCTTCCTGAGATCTGGTACCGGTGTCTCGATCTGCTTCAGAATCTTATTGATCCTATAGTAATTGATACACATACGTAAGGACCCATCCGGCTTGGGCGCCATACGCACAGGTGAAGACACCTCCGATAAGCGTGCCTCAATGATGTCCTTCTCCAAAAGCTCCTGAGTGATTTCCCGAGCCATCCGATCCTCGTGATAGCTCATACGTGACGGTCTCCTGTGACCCACCACGTCTTCACCCAGCTTCCGTCCAAAGTTAGCCTCGTAACCCCGAACAGAGCCCGCCTCAAGAGGCCCAAATACCTCCATATTATTCTCCAAGATACCCTTAAGGGCATCTCGCTCCTTCATAGTACCTTCCCAAGTAGTATATTTCTCCGCAATAGCCTTTTCCACGGCTATCCTAGCCTCCTCAATCTCCTTATGAGAGGCCTTACGTGATAACTGCGCCACATCCTCCATCGGAATAGGCCGCTCATCCTAACGTACCATCGTCCCATGGTACCTAGTTTCCTCCTTGCCTCTCCACTGGGCAAGCTGTGCCACATGATCTATGATAATGGCATATTGCATTGCATGCGTGCGGTGATATATACCCGATATCCAAGAGAAGGCTTGCTTTCTCACATCCGCCATCTCACGTTGCATTAACATGGCCCCATAAGCCAACGCCTTCTCCTTCGTCCCCAATCGTAAAGCCAAGACCAGCTTATGGCCTCTATGTGGGATCGGGACCGGGTCATCAATAAGATGATCCTCTATATCCTGCCACCACATTTCCGTCCGAGTTCCCACTGGGATGACTATAGTGAAATCATCCACCGATAGCCTGTTTTTCAAGACCTCCTTAATGGCCTTGACTCCCTTAGGGAAAACAAATTATCATCCCAGTGACTCTTCAAGAAGGCTTCTACGATCGGCTTAGGCTGCTTGACCGGCAGCTTATGTTGGGTAACATTCCAAACCACATGAGACGTCGTGGTCGAATGCACATCTATATAGACATGCTGATCACCGGCATCCTCCATGCCCGCAATCGTACCCCGCAACAATTCCGCTTTTGCTGCGTAGAGGTGTTCCAACCTCGCGTCTATCGCGGCCACTACCGCCTCATCCTTTGCGGAATCCCTACAGTCCACGTTCACGACCCTCACGTCGCGTGGGTCCCTGTAGGCCCAGCCAAAGGTTGTGGTCATGACATATTCCGTCTCCTGTATCTTGTCGTCAGAATTGTCAGCAACCACACTTGCTTCCCCAGAGTCCCCCGACTCTACTGTGCATACATGGAAGAACGAGGCTGTTACAGGCTCCTGAATGTGGGGTGTGACCGAAGGCTCCGTGCCCTCGGACACCACCTTTGTCCACCCCCAGTCAGCGCGCATGACTGGTGAGACACTCACATCCAAATCGTGCGCTACCGCACATTGGCCTTCCCGCCGTAAAGGTTCATACGGTACTACCTCGTACCGCGGATCCACCGTACTGCACCACGTTCAGATCCGTATAAATCCGAGCGTGCATTCGTCTGAGGCTCCGCAGCCCCAACAGGAGACCACCAGCAAAGGCTGGGACGACCCAAAACCGATGAGAGAAAGACTTCCCGTCTTTCAAAAGGAACGTAAGCATGACTGACCCTGAGACCCCGGTCATGCCTCCCACTCCCCTGATCCTCAACCGACACGGCCGAAACCCGTGTCTAAACCATGGTTCCCTGCTCCATAGTTCAATAAATTCCTTCCCGAGTACATTCAGAGATGCCATTGTATCATTGCCCACAATGCATTCCTGCTGTACATCCTCAATAAAAATTTTAGTGAATAATAAAGGCAATTCAGCTTTTCCCGGGCCACACCCGTCCGCTGAAAGTGCTTCATAACCACCAAAATATTTACTATCAAGCGCCTCCGACGCTAACTCCACATTAAGGTCCGTGCCTTTATTCATCACCGGACATAGAGTGTCCCTGTGACTATCAAGGTCCTCAACCTGCTCATTCTGTCCATCCTGGCCTTCCAAGGCCACCGCGTCCGTAGCTTCCTGGACTCCCCGCGTTACCACGCGTGTCCTATCATCAAATCGCAGGTCATGAGTAACCATGTCGCCTCCGTGGCCGACAGGCAACTCACCCGACTTATTCTCCCTCCCGACCTCCGAGTCAGGCGCTGGGATTGCCTCCTGGGATCCCTGGCCCCGCACTTGCATTAATGCTTTGCCCTGCACATTCACCAACATGTCCACTAGCGTTATACCAAACGCCATACCCTGGACTTGTTGCTGCGGAGGCATCTGCCCTCCGACGGTCCCCTGACCGCCTCCCATCGGCATACCAGGAGCAGGCAAGATTGGCGCTGGAGGGATGTAAGACTGTCCCCCATAAGCAACCACCTGCTTGTGGCTGCCCCTGGTAGAACTGCTGCTGCATCGGCTGCCCGTAGCCTACTGGTAACTGCTGCCCCGGAGCTGGACCCGCATAGTAAGCACCTGCTCCCGCCTGCTGCATATGCGATGAGGGAAAAGTTCCCGCACCCCCCCCCCATACACATTTGCATTAGGAAAAAGGGAACTACCCTGATTGCCGCCCCACTGCGGGCTCCGATTTGAGTTGGGACGTTCCCGTGAATCTGAACGCCCTCCACGAACATGCCCTCCTCGATCGTATCCTCGTCGATCTCGGGCTTCATCCCTCTCGTCGTAATGACGACCGCCCGATACATGAGTGACCTCACGATCACTACGACGATCTCTTGACCTTGAACGACTACGTCGGTTGTCAAGGTGCCCTCGATCCGACCGATCGCTCGAACTAGACGACGAGCTCGACGAAGAACTAGCAGCCGACCTTGCTGAGGACGCATCCGATGACCCCCGTAGATTCCATGAGGGGTCCACGGATTCATTCCCGTGCCTGCCCGGGATATCTCTTCCCATAGACGCCGGTGCGTCGCCGCCATCTGAAGTGAGAGGGTTCCATACCCTGAACTTTTCCCATTCACCCTTCAAATAAGGTGCCTCACCAGGATCCGTCCATCCCTTCTGATCGTATGCCTTCCGATCACGATCCTGAAGGTTCTTGAGCTCCTGCGAATACTTATTCGTATTCAACAAGCCATGGAAGGGACCCACTGGATAGTCGTAGCGTACCTTCCTCAAGACTTCCTTCTGCACCGAGTCATCCCAGCCTTCAGGATGAAAATTCTGGCAATTGCTCTTGCACATGGCTCCCGATTTGAGCCACAAGGCTCCCGCCTTCTTCATGCACAACGGCCTATGCACCCTGGGGTTGTAGTATGACCTCTGGAACCGTTGACGACCTTGCCCCGGCCCCCCTTGGGGTCTCTGACCATAGAACTGAGGTCCCCTGCGCGAGTACCCCTGGCCCCAATAAACTTCATCCCCGGGCTCGAATGGTCCCGCACCATCCCCTCCCCCCTGGTTCTGATTACCTTGAGTGGGAGTCCCTGACCTCGGACCCGACCACTTCCACTCATCGATGATGGTTTTCTGGACTCGACGCATGACTTTCCCCAACACGTCTTCATCCACGTTCCATATCTCCGGACTGGCCTCAGGGGTAGACTGTCCAGTACCCTTGAGGAGGTATTCCCATACCTCTGTGTCCGTCTGAATCTCTTTCGCCATCTTAATAAAGACTTGATTGTTCAGATCGAACAATGCCACAGCCGTCAATTTGAAGGCTTCTGCAGGTGTGAGCATAATCACCATGTCCATTATCCTCTGGAACATGTAGTGGAGTACAGGCTTCTTATTCACCATCCACTTGACCTCCGCCTGCAGCTGACTGACCTCCTGTGACTTAGAGGCAAAAACATGGTAGCCCATCTTCTCTGCGAGCATCAGACCAATACTATCGACACACATGGCGTCGAACCGAGTAGACTGCAGCTTTCCCCAAAAAGCTGCCCACACCTCGCTTTGCATAAGCCACTCGTTGTCCACCGATGACTGGCAACGAAAGAACCTATCAGCCACTATTGCCACATCCTCAGGCGTATAAATGTTAGCTGAACGACAGACCCGACGTACCTCTGTCAGCCACATACGAAGCTCAGAGATATGCCTAGGAATTGCAACCTTCTGATTGTCCAGAGCAAAAGCCTTCTGGTCACCCAGAAGGCGGTCCACATCCTTCTGGTGACGTTCAATAGTACGACGTCGTTCCTCGTCGTTCTTTTCCATCTTACGGTTCCATGACGAAACCGCAAGCTTTCGTCGTTCTGCCTGGCCATCCCAAGCCACAGCAAAATGATAAAAAGCTTTGGCCATATAAACGATGGCATCCACTACCAGCAATCGTTCCAACGTGACGAGATTTTCAGACGATCCCGCTGTAGCCCAAGTGGGCTTTGTCCCTGAGACTGCCTTGTCCCAGAAGCCATCAATTGCGTCGAAAATGGGCGTGAACACGTCGTCTATTGAGAGCACTTTAGCCCCAACACCACTCTTGGGCCGAAAAATAA
>WBZZ01002838.1:80000-97500 GCA_019918135.1 Paulinella micropora
CCGTGAGGGGAGTACGAGGAATTGACGATAGGCTCGAATGACACCCCGCACGGGCAGTTCCAACACTTCCAGACGGACCGGTATTTTCAATAATAATAATAATAATAATAATAATAATAATAATAATAATAATAATAATAGTGCTTCTCTGTCAATGGCTGATGCATTTCTGCACATGCGCCTCCATCGTCTCACCCGTGAAGGGAGTACGAAGAATTGACGATAAGCTCTAATGACACCCCCGCAAGGGCAGTTCCAACACTTCCAGACGGGCCGGTATGTTCAATGAAAATACTGGTCCAGACGGATCGGTATGTTCAATGAAAATACTGGTGGCACCGACGGGAATCGAACTGGCGACAGGGCCCAGAAATAATAATAATAATAATAATAATAATAGTGCTTCTCTGTCAATGGCTGATGCATTTCTGCACATGCGCCTCCATCGTCTCACCCGTGAGGGGAGTACGAAGAATTGACGATAAGCTCTAATGACACCCCCGCAAGGGCAGTTCCAACACTTCCAGACGGGCCGGTATGTTCAATGAAAATACTGGTCCAGACGGATCGGTATGTTCAATGAAAATACTGGTGGCACCGACGGGAATCGAACTGGCGACAGGGCCCAGAAATAATAATAATAATAATAATAATAATAGTGCTTCTCTGTCAATGGCTGATGCATTTCTGCACATGCGCCTCCATCGTCTCACCCGTGAGGGGAGTACGAAGAATTGACGATAAGCTCTAATGACACCCCCGCAAGGGCAGTTCCAACACTTCCAGACGGGCCGGTATGTTCAATGAAAATACTGGTCCAGACGGATCGGTATGTTCAATGAAAATACTGGTGGCACCGACGGGAATCGAACTGGCGACAGGGCCCAGAAATAATAATAATAATAATAATAATAATAATAATAATAATAATAATAGTAATAATAATAATAGTAATAATAATAATAATAATAATAATAATAAATAATAATAATAATAATAATATGTATCGTCTGCCAATTGCTGAGCCAAAAGGCCATGTGCATCCAG
Organism: Paulinella micropora; assembly: GCA_019918135.1. Lineage (NCBI taxonomy): Eukaryota > Cercozoa > Imbricatea > Euglyphida > Paulinellidae > Paulinella > Paulinella micropora. Next base: position 81,048 of record WBZZ01002838.1, read on the forward strand.
TCCTCCATTCCATAAGGAAAGTCTCCACACCAATCGGTGGAATAAAGGAAGTGACGGCATAGAACATTACTCTAGGAGCTTTATACCAATCAGCCCATGGAAAGGGACCGATGGCCTATGTACTCCCTAATAATAATAATAATAATAATAATAATAGGCTTCCTCAGACTATAGCATCAGATCCAGATCCTGGACATGTGCCTCCATAATAATAATAATAATAATAATAATAATAGTGCTTCTCTGTCAATGGCTGATGCATTTCTGCACATGCGCCTCCATCGTCTCACCCGTGAGGGGAGTACGAAGAATTGACGATAAGCTCTAATGACACCCCCGCAAGGGCAGTTCCAACACTTCCAGAATAATAATAATAATAATAATAATAGTGCTTCTCTGTCAATGGCTGATGCAAATCTGCACATGCGCCTCCATCGTCTCACCCGTGAGGGGAGTACGAAGAATTGACGATAGGCTCTAATGACACCCCCGCAAGGGCAGTTCCAACACTTCCAGACGGACCGGTATGTTCAATGCAAATACTGGTGGCACCGACGGGAATCGAACTGGCGACAGGGCCCAGATGGTAGAACTTGACCACTGGGCTATCACGGTGTCCACAATAATAATAATAATAATAATAATAATAATAGACTTATCAGTCAATTGGCCTTTGATCCTGTCGGACATGTGCCTCCATTGGTAGCACGGGACCGTTCGGTGACGCGGCTCCGCTCCAAAGACTAATAATAATAATAATAATAATAATAATAATAATAATAATAGTAATAGGGGGGGGCGGCGGGGGTGCGCGAATTTCGCGCACCGCAAATCATCCTTTCAGGTGTTGGCGCAGCCTAGTTGTCGTGACTATTACTCCTCTTTCCAAGAAGCGACCTATCATTCTCACATGCACAACTTTTACAGCCTTGGAGCAATCTCAGCAATTCATTTTGGTGCAGGCGAATTCGCTTCGGGTATGTACAATTGCGGGGCTGGGGTTCCCGGGGAAAGGGCCCCCCGGACCCCCCCTTTCCACGGTCGACAGGGTACGTTCGATTGCCGGAGGTAACCGGCATAAACCGTTCCGGGACAACTCTTAGAGCCGTGGAGCATTCTCAGCCATTCATTTTGATACCTGCTCATTCGCGTGGTGTATGTACAATTGCCGGGCTGGGGTTCCCGGGGGAAGGGCCCCCGGACAGCCCCCCCTTCCCCGTCGACAGGGTATGTTCATTTGCCGGAGGTACCAGCAGAACGCAAGTGTAAGCTCTGGTGACACAAAAACCTAAAATCTCTGGTTTTTGTGCCACCCGGCACCAAAACTTTGGATCTCCGAAGAGCTCACCGAGAGGTGTCGGGTACACCAAACATCAGCCTCGAATTCCCTCTGGTGTGCGCGAACGGCGCCTGGTGGCGCAAAAACCTGATTTTTCTGGTTTTCACGCCACCCGACACCACAGTTTTTATATTTTCGAAGAGAGCTCATCAAGAAGTGTCAGATACACTAAATATGAGCCGCTAAATCCATCTGGTGTTCGCGAACGGCGCCTGGTGGCACAAAGACCTCAATTTTCTGGTTTGTGTGCCACCCGCGACCAGAACGGGTACGTACAATTGCAGAGCTGGGGTTCCCGGGGGGAGTGCTCCCCGGACCCACCCTTCCCCGTCGACAGGGTACGTTCAATTGCCGGAGGTACCGGCGAATAATCCAAAAAACAAGGAATTTCGGCATTCAGGACACTCCCCTAACGCAAATATTTGCGTGAATTCCAAATAAACTATATCAGTATCAAGATCGAGTCTGGGGCTAGCCACCCTGTCAATATGAGCCCCCAACTCATCCTGGTTCCCACAAACCATGATTTATTCCGATGGGAGAGCAGAAAATAGGCTAAAAAAACAAGGAACTTTGGTATTCAGGACACTCCCCTAACGCAAATATTTGCGTGAATTCAGAAAAAATCAAATCATCATCAACATCGAGTCTTGGGCAAATATGAGCTCCCAACTCCTCGTTCCCACAAACCATGATTTATTCCGATAGGGGTGCGGAAAAGGGGGGGGGGGGGGGAAGGGGAGGTACACAAATTCCATTTTCCCCTCCCCCCAAACCCCCCCAACCCCTACTCCCAACACCTTTCAGGGATAATAATAATAATAATAATAATAATAATAATAATAATAATAGTGCTTCTCTGTCAATGGCTGATGCATTTCTGCACATGCGCCTCCATCGTCTCACCCGTGAGGGGAGTACGAAGAATTGACGATAAGCTCTAATGACACCCCCGCAAGGGCAGTTCCAACACTTCCAGACGGGCCGGTATGTTCAATGAAAATACTGGTCCAGACGGATCGGTATGTTCAATGAAAATACTGGTGAATAATAATAATAATAATAATAATAATAGTGCTTCTCTGTCAATGGCTGATGCAAATCTGCACATGCGCCTCCATCAATAATAATAATAATAATAATAATAATAATAATGTATCTCCTGCCAATTGCTGAGCCAAAAGGCCATGTGCATCCAGTCCTCCATTCCATAAGGAAAGTCTCCACACCAATCGGTGGAATAAAGGAAGTGACGGCATAGAACATTACTCTAGGAGCTTTATACCAATCAGCCCATTGAAAAGGACCAATGGCCTATGTACTCCCTAATAATAATAATAATAATAATAATAATAATAGTGCTTCTCTGTCTATGGCTGATGCAAATCTGCACATGCGCCTCCATCGTCTCACCCGTGAGGGGAGTACGAAGAATTGACGATAGGCTCTAATGACACCCCCGCAAGGGCAGTTCCAACACTTCCAGACGGACCGGTATGTTCAATGAAAATACTGATGGCACCGACGGGAATCGAACTGGCGACAGGGCCCAGATGGTAGGACTTGACCACTGGGCTATCACGGTGTCAAAATGATAATAATAATAATAATAATAATAGTGTTTCTCTGTCAATGGCTGATGCATTTCTGCACATGCGCCTCCATCGTCTCACCCGTGAGGAGTACGAAGAATTGACGATAAGCTCTAATGACACCCCCGCAAGGGCAGTTCCAACACTTCCAGACGGGCCGGTATGTTCAATGAAAATACTGGTCCAGACGGATCGGTATGTTCAATGAAAATACTGGTGGCACCGACGGGAATCGAACTGGCGACAGGGCCCAGATGGTAGAACTTGACCACTGGGCTATCACGGTGTCCAATAATAATAATAATAATAATAATAATAATAGTGCTTCTCTGTCAATGGCGAATGCATTTCTGCACATGTGCCTCCATCGTCTCACCCGCGAGGGGAGTACGAAGATTTGACGATAGGCTCTACTGACACCCCCGCAAGGCAGCTCCAAGCCTTCCAGACAGACCAATACTTTCAAAGAAAATATACTTTGAAAATACTGGCACCGACGGGAATCGAACTGGCGACAGGTCCCAGATGGTAGAACTTAACCACTGGCTATCGCGGTGCCACTAAATAATAATAATAATAATAATAATAATAATAATAATAATAATAATAATAATAATAATAATAGTGCTTCTCTGTCAATGGCTGATGCAAATCTGCACATGCGCCTCCATCGTCTCACCCGTGAGGGGAGTACGAAGAATTGACGATAGGCTCTAATGACACCCCCCGCACGGGCAGTTCCAACACTTCCAGACGGACCGGTATATTCAATGAAAATACTGGTGGCACCGACGGGAATCGAACTGGCGACAGGGCCCAGATGGTAGAACTTGACCACTGGGCTATCACGGTGTCCATAATAATAATAATAATAATAATAATAGACTTATCAGTCAATTGGCCTTTGATCCTGTCGGACATGTGCCTCCATTGGTAGCACGGGACCGTTCGGTGACGCGGCTCCGCTCCAAAGACTCGACTGGCAGTGCAATGTGCAAATGAGCGTGCTGTGCATGTGCAAGTGGGTGCAAGGAGTGAGAGGAGTTATCTGCCGAGAAGAAGTCCAATAATAATAATAATAATAATAATAATAATAATAATAATAATAATAGTGCTTCTCTGTCAATGGCTGATGCATTTCTGCACATGCGCCTCCATCGTCTCACCCGTGAGGGGAGTACGAAGAATTGACGATAAGCTCTAATGACACCCCCGCAAGGGCAGTTCCAACACTTCCAGACGGGCCGGTATGTTCAATGAAAATACTGGTCCAGACGGATCGGTATGTACAATGAAAATACTGGTGGCACCGACGGGAATCGAACTGGCGACAGGGCCCAGATGGTAGAACTTGACCACCAGATCCAGATCCTGGACATGTGATAATAATAATAATAGGCTTCCTCAGACTATAGCATCAGATCCAGATCCTGGACATGTGCCTCCATTAATAATAATAATAATAATAGTAATAATAATAATAATAATAATAATAATAATAATAATAATAATAATAATAATAGACTTATCAGTCAATTGGCCTTTGATCCTGTCGGTCATGTGCCTCCATTGGTAGCACGGGGCCGTTCGGTGACGCGGCTCCGCTCCAAAGACTCGACTGGCGAATAATAATAATAATAATAATAGTGCTTCTCTGTCAATGGCTGATGCATTTCTGCACATGCGCCTCCATCGTCTCACCCGTGAGGGGAGTACGAAGAATTGACGATAAGCTCTAATGACACCCCCGCAAGGGCAGTTCCAACACTTCCAGACGGGCCGGTATGATCAATGAAAATACTGGTCCAGACGGATCGGTATGTTCAATGAAAATACTGGTGGCACCGACGGGAATCGAACTGGCGACAGGGCCCAGATGGTAGAACTTGACCACTGGGCTATCACGGTGTCCATAATAATAATAATAATAATAATAATAATAATAATAATAATAATAATAATAATAATAATAATAATAATAATAATAATAATAATAGTGTATCTCCTGCCAATTGCTGAGCCAAAAGGCCATGTGCATCCAGTCCTCCATTCCATAAGGAAAGTCTCCACACCAATCGGTGGAATAAAGGAAGTGACGGCATAGAACATTACTCTAGGAGCTTTATACCAATCAGCCCATGGAAAGGACCGATGGCCTATGTACTCCCTAATAATAATAATAATAATAATAATAATAACTAGGGGCTGCGCCAACACCTGAAAGGATGGTTTACCGGTGCGCTTCGCGCACCAAACCCCGCCAGCCCCACTTCTTATCACTTTTTGGAGGCCCCCCCCCCCCCCCCCCCCCCCTCCCGCCCCCTTTCCCTTCGACAGGGTACGTTGAATTGCCAGAGGTGCCCCAAAGGGCGCCTGGTGGCAATAAACCTCAATTTCAGGTGTGGGTGCCACCCGCGACCAGAACGGGTACGTACAATCGCAGGGCTCCCCCGGACCCCCCCTTTCCCTTCGACAGGGTACGTTGAATTGCCGGAGGTGCCGCAAAGGTCGCCTGGTGGCAAAAACCTCAATTTTCAGGTGTAGGTGCCACACGCGACCAGAACGGGGACGTACAATTACAGAGCTGGGGTTCCCGGGGGGAGTGAGCCCCGGACCCCCCCTGCCCCGTCGACAGGGTACGTTCAATTGCCGGAGGCACCGGCAAGTACTGCCAAAAAACAAGGCATTCAGGACACTCACCTAACGCAAATATTTGCGTGAATTCCAAAAAAATTATATCAGCATCAACATCGAGTCTGGGGCTAACCACCCTGCCAATATGAGCTCCCAACTCCTCCTCGTTCCCACAAGCCATGATTTATTCTGATGGGGGGTGCAAAAAAGGCCAAAAAAAAAAGAAGGAAATTTGGCATTCACGACACTCTCCTAACGCAAGTATTTGCGTGAATTCCAAAAAAACTATACCAGCATCAAGATCGAGTCTGGCGCTAACCACCCTGCCAATGTGAGCTCCAACTCCTCCTCATTCCCACAAACCATGATTTATAGGGATGGGGGGCGCAAAAAAAGACCAAAAAAACAAGGAATTTTGGCATTCAGGACACTCCCCTAACGCAAACATTTGCATGAATTCCAAAGAAATTATATCAGCATCAAGATCAAGCCTGGGGCTAGCCACCCTGTCAATATGAGCTCCCAACTCCTCCTGGTTCACACAAACCATGATTTATTCCGATTGGGGTGCGAAAAAAAACAAGGAATTTTGGCATTCAGGACACTCCCCTAACGCAAATTTTTGCGTGAATTCCAAAAAAATCATATCCGCATCAACATCGAGTCTGGGGCTAACCAACCTGCAAATATGAGCTCCCAACTCCTCGTCGTTCCCACAAACCATGATTTATTGCGACGGGTGCCGAAATGGTAGGGTGGGGGGGGGGGGGTGAGGTACACAATTTTCATTTTCCCCCTCCCCCAAAACCCTCCACCCCCTTGACCAACACCTTTCAATGATAATAATAATAATAATAATAATATACTTCCTCTAAGGCATACTGATGCAGCTGATGGCATGATCCGTTTCCGGACATGAGCCTCCATGCCCTTGTTCGAGGTGCTCCATCCCCACCTAGTCAGTCTCTCGACTGATTATAGGGGCCACCGATGGAGCTCCTGAGGGCAAGACTACACTAAGCCGAGGTTATTCCGCAGTCCCAACAACCTCTTGCAAAACGTTGCCGCATGTGCAAGTGCGTACACCAAGCATGGTTGCTAGAACTACCTCAAAACCCCACCCATAACAATTTGGTATCCGCTGGGTCCACGGGCTATCAACCGGCATAGCGGAGTTTAAGATCTTCGACAGGCGCCCAACGACCCTCCTCCCCAGCATCATCCACCAAATGGTTTTGAGTTAGCATCACAGTTTAACGCCGTAAGGCTATTGGGCTGGAGCTCTGATAAACAAGCGTGACTAAGTTTTTATCATCAGGTGTTACCCTCAAATATATCACAGTCAACACTCCGAGAAGAAAGATATACTTCCTCTAAGGCATACTGATGCAGCTGATGGCACGATCCGTTTCCGGACATGAGCCTCCATGCCCTTGTTCGAGGTGCTCCATCCCCACCTAGTCAGTCTCTCGACTGATTATAGGGGCCGCCGATGGAGCTCCTGAGGGCAAGACTACACTAAGCCGAGGTTATTCCGCAGTCCCAACAACCTCTTGCAAGACGTTGCCGCATGTGCAAGTGCGTACACCAAGCATGGTTGCTAGAACTACCTCAAAACCCCACCCATAACAATTTGGTATCCGCTGGGTCCACGGGCTATCAACCGGCATAGCGGAGTTTAAGATCTTCGACAGGCGCCCAACGACCCTCCTCCCCAGCATCATCCACCAAATGGTTTTGAGTTGGCATCACAGTTTAACGCCGTAAGGCCATTGGGCTGAATAATAATAATAATAATAATAATAATAATAATAATAATAATAATAACATGTATGTATGTATCGTCTGCCAATTGCTGAGCCAAAAGGCCATGTGCATCCAGTCCTCCATTCCATAAGGAAAGTCTCCACACCAATCGGTGGAATAAAGGAAGTGACGGCATAGAACATTACTCTAGGAGCTTTATACCAATCAGCCAATGGAAAGGGACCGATGGCCTATGTACTCCCTAATAATAATAATAATAATGATAATAATAATAATAATAATAGTGCTTCTCTGTCAATGGCTGATGCAAATCTGCACATGCGCCTCCATCGTCTCACCCGTGAGGGGAGTACGAAGAATTGACGATAGGCTCTAATGACACCCCCGCAAGGGCAGTTCCAACACTTCCAGACGGACCGGTATGTTCAATGAAAATACTGGTGGCACCGACGGGAATGGAACTGGTGACAGGGCCCAGATGGTAGAACTTGACCACTGGGCTATCACGGTGTCCAAATAATAATAATAATAATAATAATAGTGCTTCTCTGTCAATGGCTGATGCAAATCTGCACATGTGCCTCCATCGTCTCACCTGTGAGGGGAGTACGAAGAATTGACGATAGGCTCTAATGACACCCCCGCACGGGCAGTTCCAACACTTCCAGACGGACCGGTATGTTCAATGAAAATACTGGTGGCACCGACGGGAATCGAACTGGCGACAGAGCCCAGATGGTAGAACTTGACCACTGGGCTATCACGGTGTCCAAAATAATAATAATAATAATAATAATAATAATAATAGTGCTTCTCTGTCAATGGCTGATGCATTTCTGCACATGCGCCTCCATCGTCTCACCCGTGAGGGGAGTACGAAGAATTGACGATAAGCTCTAATGACACCCCCGCAAGGGCAGTTCCAACACTTCCAGACGGGCCGGTATGTTCAATGAAAATACTGGTCCAGAAATAGACAGGTATGTTCAATGAAAATACTGGTGGCACCGACGGGAATCGAACTGGCGACAGGGCCCAGATGGTAGAACTTGACCACTGGGCTATCACGGTGTCCATAATAATAATAATAATAATAATAATAATAATAGTGCTTCTCTGTCAATGGCTGATGCATTTCTGCACATGCGCCTCCATCGTCTCACCCGTGAGGGGAGTACGAAGAATTGACGATAAGCTCTAATGACACCCCCGCAAGGGCAGTTCCAACACTTCCAGACGGGCCGGTAAGTTCAATGAAAATACTGGTCCAGAAATAGACCGGTATGTTCAATGAAAATACTGGTGGCACCGACGGGAATCGAACTGGCGACAGGGCCCAGATGGTAGAACTTGACCACTGGGCTATCACGGTGTCCAATAATAATAATAATAATAATAATAATAATAATAATAATAATAATAATAATAATAATAATAATAATAATAATATGTATTGATCTGTCATGGCTTAGTCCAAGGACCATGCGCCTCCATCCCTCGACCCAACAATCACAAAGTGCATGTTGGAGAGGGAAGAGTGACTCTAACCATCCCTGAATAGCTACCCGCCCGGCGTGTCGGATACCTTGCAGGGAATCAACTGCAAATGATTGATGTTCCCTATGAGAGTTCCACAAGACTGGGTATAAGTCGAATGGAGGTATTCAAGGGGGCTAGCAGACATTTCATGCGGTCTGCCAGCGCATGAGGACGTTTGGCGGTAAGTGTCTAGGACGCCTCGAAACCCGTCACCACCCCTAGATCTCGGAATATATATACCCCTTTGACCCCACGTGGTGTATGTCTTATAAGAACAACACAACAACATAGCCTCGGAACCAGTGGGAAGAGGCCCAACCACCTCCTCTTCCCGTGGGGTGCCATACTGTGCACCCCTCCATAATAATAATAATAATAATAATAATAATAGTGCTTCTCTGTCAATGGCAGATGCATTTCTGCACATGCGCCTCCATCGTCTCACCCGTGAGGGGAGTACGAAGAATTGACGATAGGCTCTAATGACACCCCCGCAAGGGCAGTTCCAACACTTCCAGACGGACCGGTATGTTCAATGAAATTACTGGTCCAGACGGGGCGGTATGTTCAATGAAAATACTGGTGGCACCGACGGGAATCGAACTGGCGACAGGGCCCAGATGGTAGAACTTGACCACTGGGCTATCACGGTGTCCATAATAATAATAACAATAATAATAATAATAATAATAATAGTAATAAGTAGGGGCTGCGCCAACACCTGAAAGGATGGTTTGCGGTGCGCGGACCGCGCACCCCCCCCCCCCCTACCCCCCCTCGGCTGGGGTTCCCGGGGGGAGGGCCCCCCGGACCCCCCCGTTCCCGTCGACAGGGTACGTTCAATTGCCGGAGGTACCAGCAGAACGCAAGTGTAAGCTCTGGTGGCACAAAAACCTAAAATCTCTGGTTTTTGTGCCACCCGCCACCAAAACTTTTATCTCCGAAGAGAGCGCACCGAGAGGTGTCGGGTACACCAAACATCAGCCTCAAACTCCCTCAGGTGTGCGCAAACGGCGCCTGGTGGCGCAAAAAGCCTCAATTTCCTGGTGCGTATGCCACCCGGCGCCACAATTTTTATATTTTCGAAGAGAGCTCATCAAGAAGTGTCAGATACACCAAATAACAGCCGCTAACTCCCTCTGGTGTGCGCAAACGGCGGCTGGTGGCGCAAGACTTCCATTTTCTGGTGTGGATGCAACCCGCGAAAAAAAAATGGGTCCGTACAATCGCCGGGCTGGGGTTCCCGGGGGGAGGGCCCCCCGGACCCCCCCTGCCCCGTCGACAGGGTACGTTCAATTGCCAGAGGGCGCCTGGTGGCACAAGACCTCCATTTTCTGGTGTGGGTCCACCCGCGACCAAAACGGGTACGTACAATCGCCGGGCTTGGGTGCCCGGGGGGAGGGCCCTTCCCCGTCGACAGGGTACGTTCAAATGCCGGAGGTACCGGCAAGTACTCCCAAAAACCCAGGAATTTCAGCATTCAGGACACTCCCCAAACGCAAATATTTGCGTGAATTCCAAATAAACTATATCAGTATCAAGATCGAGTCTACCGCTAACCACCCTGCCAATATGAGCTCCCAACTCCTCCTGGTTCCCACAAACCATGATTTATTCCGATGGGAGAGCAGAAAATAGGCTTAAAGAACAAGGAAATTTGACATTCAAGACACTGCCCTAACGCAAACGCAAATATTTGCGTGAATTCCAAAGAAATCATATCAGCATCACCATCGAGTCTGGGGCTAGCCACCCTGTCATTATGAGCTCCAACTCCTCCTGGTTCACACAAACCATGATTTATTCCGATTGGGGTGCGAAAAATAATGAATTTCGGCATTCAGGACACTCCCCTAACGCAAATATTTGCGTGAATTCCAAAAAAATCATATCAGCATCAAGATCGAGTCTGGGGCTAACCACCCTGCAAATATGAGCTCCGAACTCCTCCTCGTTCCCACAAACCATGATTTATTCCGACAGGGGTGCGGAAAGGGGGTGGGGGTGGCGGTGGGGGAGTGGGGTGGGGTGCGGGGGGGGGGGGGGGGGGGGGGGGGGGTACACCATTTTCATGTTGCCCCCCCCCCAAAGCCCCCCACCCCCTTCACCAACACCTCTCAGGGATAATAATAATAATAATAATAATAATACTATATCTGAGGCGTACTGATGCAGCTAATGGCGTACTCATGCGATAGGTCCCAGATGGTAGAACTTGACCACTGGGCTATCACGGTGTCCAAATAATAATAATAATAATAATAATAGTGCTTCTCTGTCAATGGCTGATGCATTTCTGCACATGCGCCTCCATCGTCTCACCCGTGAGGGGAGTACGAAGAATTGACGATAGGCTCTAATGACACCCCCGCAAGGGCAGTTCTAACACTTCCAGACGGACCGGTATGTTCAGTGAAAATACTGGTGGCACCGACGGGAATCGAACTGGCGACAGGGCCCAGATGGTAGAACTTGACCACTGGGCTATCACGGTGTCCATAATAATAATAATAATAATAATAATAATAATAATAATAATAATAATAATAATAATAATAATAATAATAGTGCTTCTCTGTCAATGGCTGATGCATTTCTGCACATGCGCCTCCATCGTCTCACCCGTGAGGGGAGTACGAAGAATTGACGATAAGCTCTAATGACACCCCCGCAAGGGCAGTTCCAACACTTCCAGACGGGCCGGTATGTTCAATGAAAATACTGGTCCAGACGGATCGGTATGTTCAATGAAAATACTGGTGGCACCGACGGGAATCGAACTGGCGACAGGGCCCAGATTGTAGAACTTGACCACTGGGCTATCACGGTGTCCAAATAATAATAATAATAATAATAATAGTGCTTCTCTGTCAATGGCTGATGCAAATCTGCACATGCGCCTCCATCGTCTCACCCGTGAGGGGAGTACGAAGAATTGACGATAGGCTCTAATGACACCCCCGCAAGGGCAGTTCCAACACTTCCAGACGGACCGGTATGTTCAATGAAAATACTGGTGGCACCGACGGGAATCGAACTGGCAACAGGGCCCAGATGGTAGAACTTGACCACTGGGCTATCACGGTGTCCATAATAATAATAATAATAATAATAATAATAATAATAGTGCTTCTCTGTCAATGGCTGATGCATTTCTGCACATGCGCCTCCATCGTCTCACCCGTGAGGGGAGTACGAAGAATTGACGATAAGCTCTAATGACACCCCCGCAAGGGCAGTTCCAACACTTCCAGACGGGCCGGTATGTTCAATGAAAATACTGGTCCAGAAATAGACCGGTATGTTCAATGAAAATACTGGTGGCACCGACGGGAATCGAACTGGCGACGGGGCCCAGATGGTAGAACTTGACCACTGGGCTATCACGGTGTCCATAATAATAATAATAATAATAATAATAATAATAATAATAATAATAGTGCTTCTCTGTCAATGGCTGATGCATTTCTGCACATGCGCCTCCATCGTCTCACCCGTGAGGGGAGTACAAAGAATTGACGATAAGCTCTAATGACACCCCCGCAAGGGCAGTTCCAACACTTCCAGACGGGCCGGTATGTTCAATGAAAATACTGGTCCAGACGGATCGGTATGTTCAATGAAAATACTGGTGGCACCGACGGGAATCGAACTGGCGACAGGGCCCAGATGGTAGAACTTGACCACTGGGCTATCACGGTGTCCAAAATAATAATAATAATAATAATAATAATAATAATAACTAGGGGCTGCGCCAACACCTGAAAGGATGGTTTGCGGTGCGCTTCGCGCACCCCCTCCCCCCCCCCCCTCGGGCTGTGGTTCCCGGGGGAGGCCCCCCCCCCCTTTCCCGTCGACAGGGTATGTTCAATTGCGGAGGTACCAGCAGAACGCAAGTGTAAGCTCTGGTGGCACAAAAACCTAAATCTCTGGTTTTTGTGCCACCCGGCACCAAATGTTTTGGATCTCCGAAGAGAGCGCACACAAAGGTACACCAACGTCAGCCTCAAACTCATTCTGGTGTGCGCAAACGGCGCCTGGTGGCGCAAAAACCTCAATTTCCCGGTGTGTACGCCACCGGCGCCACATTTTTATATTTCGAAGAGAGCTTCAAGAAGTGTCAGATACACCAAATATCAGCCGCTACTCCTTCTGGTGTGCGCAAACGGCGGCTGGTGGCACAATACCTCAATTTTCTGGTGTGGATGCCACCCGCGACCAAAGGGTACGTACAATCGCCGGGCTGGGGTTCCCGGGGGTAGGGCCCCCCGAACCCCCCTGCCCCGTCGACAGGGTACGTTGAATCGCCGGAGGCACTGGCAAGTACTGCAAAAAAAAGGAATTTTGGCATTCAGGATACTCCCCTAACGCAAATATTTGCGTGAATTCTAAAAAAAACTATATCAGCATCAACATCGAGTCTGGGGCTAGCCACCCTGTCAATATGAGCTCCCAACTCCTCCTGGTTTCCACAAACCATGATTTTCCTGTGCGTTACGGGAGTGTGCTGAATGCCAAAATTCCTTGTTTTTTTAGCCTATTTTCTGCACCCTCGTCGGAATAAATCATGGTTTGTGTGAACCAGGAAGAGTTGGGAGCTCGACAGGGTGGCTAGCCCCAGACTCGATGTTGATGCTGATATAGTTTTTTTTTGAATTCACGCAAATATTTGCGTTAGGGGAGTGTCCTGAATGCCAAATTTCCTTGTTTTTGGGAGTACTTGCCGGTGCCTCCGGCAATTGAACGTACCCTGTCGACGGGGCAGGGGGGGTCCGGGGGGCCCTTCCCCCGGGAACCCCAGCCCTGCAATTTGTACGTACCCGTTTTGGTCGCGGGTGGCACCCACACCAGAAAATTGAGGTTTTGTGCCACCAGCCGCCCTCCGGAAATTGAACGTACCCTGTCGACGGGGAAGGGGGGTCCGGGGGGCCCTTCCCCCGGGAACACCAGCCCTGTAATTGTACGTACCCATTTTGGTCGCGGGCGGCACTCAAACCAGAAAATGGAAGTCTTGTGCCACCAGGCGCCGAGGGAGTTAGCGGCTGATATTTGGTGTATTTGACACTTCTTGATGAGCTCTCTTCGAAAATATAAAAAATATTGCGCCGGGTGGCATACAAACCGGAAAATTTAGGTTTTTGCGCCACCACGCCGTTTGCGCACACCTGAGGGAGTTTGAGGCTGATGTTTGGTGTACCCGACACCTCTCGATGAGCTCTCTCCGGAGATCCAAAAAATCTGATGCCGGGTGGCACAAAAACCAGAGATTTTAGGTTTTTGTGCCACCAGAGCTTACACTTGCGCCTGTCGAAGATCTTAAACTCCGCTATGCCGGTTGATAGCCTGTGGACCCAGCGGATACCAAATTGTTATGGGTGGGGTTTTGAGGTGTAGTTCTAGCAACCATGTTTGGTGTACGCACTTGCACATTAGGCAACGTTTTGCAAGAGGTTGCTGGGACTGCGGAATAACCTCGGCTTAGTTTAGTCTTGCCCTCAGGAGCTCCATCGGTGGCCTCTATTACCAGTCGAGAGACTGACTAGGTGGGCATGGAGCACCTCGAACAAGGGCATGGAGGCTCATGTCCGGAAACGGATCGTGCCATCAGCTGCATCAGTACGCCTTAGAGCAAGTATATTATATTATTATTATTATTATTATTATTATTATTATTATTATTATTATGGACACCGTGATAGCCCAGTGGTCAAGTTCTACCATCTGGGCCCTGTCGCCAGTTCGATTCCCGTCGGTGCCACCAGTATTTTCATTCAACATACCGGTCTATTTCTGGACCAGTATTTTCATTGAACATACCGGCCCGTCTGGAAGTGTTGGAACTGCCCTTGCGGGGGTGTCATTAGAGCTTATCGTCAATTCTTCGTACTCCCCTCACGGGTGAGACGATGGAGGCGCATGTGCAGAAATGCATCAGCCATTGACAGAGAAGCACTATTATTATTATTATTATTATTATTTTGGACACCGTGATAGCCCAGTGGTCAAGTTCTACCATCTGGGCCCTGTCGCCAGTTCGATTCCCGTCGGTGCCACCAGTATTTTCATTGAACATACCGGTCCGTCTGGAAGTGTTGGAACTGCCCTTGCGGGGGTGTCATTAGAGCTTATCGTCAATTCTTCGTACTCCCCTCACGGGTGAGATGATGGAGGCGCATGTGCAGATTTGCATCAGCCATTGACAGAGAAGCACTATTATTATTATTATTATTATTATTATTATTATTATTATTATTATTATTATTATTATTGGACACCGTGATAGCCCAGTGGTCAAGTTCTACCATCTGGGCCCTGTCGCCAGTCCGATTCCCGTCGGTGCCACCAGTATTTTCAATGAACATACCGGTCCGTCTGGAAGTGTTGGAACTGCCCGTGCGGGGGTGTCATTAGAGCCTATCGTCAATTCTTCGTACTCCCCTCACGGGTGAGACGATGGAGGCGCATGTGCAGAAATGCATCAGCCATTGACAGAGAAGCACTATTATTATTATTATTATTATTATTATTATTATTATTATTATTATTATTATTATTATGGAGGGGTGCACAGTATGGCACCCCACGGGAAGAGGAGGTGGTTGGGCCTCTTCCCACTGGTTTCGAGGCTATGTCGTTGTGTTGGCTCCGAGGCTATGTTGTTGTGTTGGTTCCGAGGCTATGTTGTTGTGTTGGTTCCGAGGCTCTGTTGTTGTGTGGGTTCCGAGGCTATGTCGATGTGGGTTCCGAGGCTATGTTGTTGTGTTGGTTCCGAGGCCATGTCGTTGTGTTGTTTTTAATAAGACATACACCACGTGGGATCAAAGGGGTATTTACATTCCGCGATCTAGGGGTGGTGACGGGTTTCGAGGCGTCCCAGATACTTACCACAAAACGTCCTCATGCGCTGGCAGACCGCATGAAATGTCTGCTACCCCTGTGAGTACCTCCATGCGGGACCTACCCAGTCTCGTGGAGCTCTCACGCGGGGAAGATCAATCATTTGTAGTTGATTTCCTGCAAGGTACCCGACACTGTGCGGGTAGTAGGGACTTCCTTTTGGGGCCTTCTATGCAGGATGGTTAGAGTCACTCTTCCCTCCCCAACATACTCACTGTAGTCCCTGTTGGGTCGAGGGATGGAGGCGCATGGCCCTCGGGCTCAGCCATGACAGATCAATATATATTATTATTATTATTATTATTATTATTATTATTATTATTAGGGAGTACATAGGCCATCGGTCCCTTTCCATGGGCTGATTGGTATAAAGCTCCTAGAGTAATGTTCTATGCCGTCACTTCCTTTATTCCACCGATTGGTGTGGAGACTTTCCTTATGGAATGGAGGACTGGATGCACATGGCCTTTTGGCTCAGCAATTGGCAGACGATACATACATACATACATACACATATTATTATTATTATTATTATTATTATTATGGACACCGTGATAGCCCAGTGGTGAAGTTCTACCATCTGGGCCCTGTCGCCAGTTCGATTCCCGTTGGTGCCACCAGTATTTTCATTGAACATACCGGTCTATTTCTGGACC
The DNA here is from genome assembly GCA_019918135.1 of Paulinella micropora. Classification (NCBI taxonomy): domain Eukaryota; phylum Cercozoa; class Imbricatea; order Euglyphida; family Paulinellidae; genus Paulinella; species Paulinella micropora. The sequence goes on from WBZZ01002838.1 coordinate 97,472, forward strand.
AGTATTTTCATTGAACATACCGGCCCGTC
>WBZZ01002838.1:102500-134047 GCA_019918135.1 Paulinella micropora
GTAGTAGTAGTAGTAGTTGTAGTACTAGTAGTAGTAGTACTAGTAGTAGTAGTAATAGTAGTAGTAGTTGTAGACCAGAATTCAAAAATGAACTCAAGACGTATCTCCTGCAATTGCAGCGATTCTGACACTGCCTACGGGCCTAGAGGGCGCTGGAAACCTCATCATCAGAAGTAGTAGTAGTAGTAGCAGCAGCAGCAGCAGCAGTAGTAGTAGTAGTAGTAGTAGTAGTAGTAGTAGTAGTAGTAGTAGTAGTAGTAGTAGTAGTAGTATTGAGTACAGCAGAGCCGCACAAGCACAATTGGATAAGCTGCCAGAACGTCTGAGAGACACCTCATACATAGCTGAATTGAAAAATGAACTCAAAGCATATCTCTTACACCTGCAGCAATCCTGACACAGCCTACGGTTCAACGCATATATATACGCATATTTATATATGATTATTTACCTATATTGAACCTGTCTATTCGCTTTATATATATATATATACATATATATATATAGATATATGTACATTATACATATACGTATATATATTTTTTATATATGTACATATATATAATATATTATATTTATATATATTTATTTTCACTTCCTTTTTTATTACAGTAAGCAAGGTTTAATAAGAAAGAAAAAGAAAAAAAAAAGCTTAATTCAAATGAATTCTTTTTTTTTCTCACGAAGGCAGAACTTTACTTTAATTTCACAACAGATTAATTTAATAATTTTATTAACTTCATATAGAAATATTTATATTATCTTTATTTTCATTTTATTTTACTTCATTTTATTTTATTTTTTTTTAATTTTTTTTAATTTTTTTTATTTTATTTTATTTTATTTTATTTTCATTTATTTTATTTTATTTTAATATTTTAATCTATTTTATTTTAATATTTTAATATTTTAAAATTTCATTTTTCATTATTTTAATAATTTGACAAGTAGGTCACCATCTAGTTAAACCAATAGCTCTTGAGCTAACGATTTGTATGGATGACCAGAGGTTAAACTTAACTTCATTAAATCGAAGGCCTAGGCCAGGCCTAGTAGTGCATACAAACATACATATTTGAGAAAGAGAGAAAGAGAGAAAGAGAAAGAGAAACAGAGAGAAAGAAGAGTAGTAGTAGTAGTAGGAACTACAGAACACCGAACAGAGAGAGTGCCACTTGAGGCCTGTGTAAGCGATTTCTTTTTTTGGCCTGAACTGGTCTTTTGCCTTCCTTTCAAGCAAAAAGAGAATAAAAAGAGAATAAAAAGGGATGTTGTCTCGAGCGTTCCTCCGGTCTTCCTCCCTGCTTGCAAGGCAGACAGGTCGTCATACGATGTCGGCTATACTGTCGGCAGTACCTTTTCTGTGTTTCTTCTTTGTTTTTCCATAGAATGTGGATCTTCAAATTGTGAAACCACTTTCTATCTTGCTTTTGTATAGCTTTCATTGGAAAGCAGCAATGTCTAGCTCCCATTGGGCTGCGAGGCATCAAACTGGGGATGGCAATCCGATCCGATAAGCTGGTTCTGAAACATGTGTTTTTTGCAATGTCAGATTTCATTGCTTTCTCTGGTGCCTCTTGAAACAAAATTTGTTCATGCAATAGGTGGGGATTGCGGATGAGGACGACAATGTCGACAAAGAAACTCTCCTTGAGCAACAGCGAGTGGCTGATATAGGTGGGTTCGAAAGTATGTTTGTGTTTACGTCTTTGAACGGATTGTTGGGTACCTTTGTGCTGAGATCGGAATGGCTGTTGGTTGTGATTCGAAATGTGTGTTTGTGTGTTTGTGTTTTGTTTGTGTGTGTGTGTGTGTGTGTGTATGTGTGTGGATGGGTGGGATTATGCAGAAGTATCAAGGGCTAGATTTTAGACAGACGAACAAAGTATGGAAAAGTGCACGACATGTGTACTTGTTTAGAGCATTTGTACTCTGTGAAAAATGCCAAGGGCGATGTATATTCACTGTGTAATCGATGTCAAACTGTCTTATGTGAACAGAGATGGAGAAGCAGCACCTCAAAGAGAGGGCGGCAGCTCATGGACTGACGCTCGTGGATGCGAAGGATGGAATCTGCACCGCTCCCGATGCTGACGGGGTACCAAGCAAGGAGAGTCATGGGATGCTTGTTAAAACTTTTGTTGACGGTTGCAGACTGGCCGTTGCAACCTGGTTGTCAACGCGACTGGTCTTCTTTGTGCAAAACACACAAGGTCCTATTAGCTCGTGATCTATCCCGCACTGAACCTCCCTCCCTCCCTCCGCCTCCCCCGCCCCCCCCCCCACTTTACAATGGCCTTCGCAATGGTCTCAGTCTACGAAGGGTCTAATTACAGTTGTCCAATGCCCCCCCCCCCCCCCCGGTCCCTTTCTGTCTCCACCAACCCACTTGCACACACACTCACGATGTTTGTTTTTTGTACAGCATTTTGCAAACCTTCGGGGTGAACGATGAGCTAGACTTAAATCCTGTGCCCGCGGAACTGAGCGGAGAACTTTGATTTAGCAAGTCCCTGCAGAGACAAACTTTCACCGTTGATAGTTTCCTTTAAATTTTCACAAACGCACTCGCGTTCTGATAAGCTTAGCTAAAGCAACAGATCTGAAGTCAACATGTTCAATATTAAATAGATGTGCTCCAAGTGTTTGGGTAGCTCCTTCATGTTCCTCGTAGTGTTACAAAGGGCTTCGGTGATCTTTAGGAGAAATTTCCGTAACTTCATTAAGTCGGTTTGAGACTGTAAGTCTTGACTAGCCAGGAGTCCTGCGAGGAAATTACCAACCGGCAATCAATTGAATACACACACTGCTGTCAATTTACCTCAAAATACTTCCGAGGTCAGGAAAGGTACCAAAAGACACTGGGACTGTCAATTCCAGTTTATTCAGTATGCTTACGTGACATACTTTTTACCGGTTCGGTTAAAAAAGAATATATTTATTGATGCCTATCCGGGCCTTTGACTCAACCAATTCAAACAACTCCGCCAATAACTCAATCTTCTTAGCTAGTATTATTATATCAAGAAGGATCAAAGATGGTGGAAAATGTGGGAGACTAGCGGAGCCAAAAACAACCAAGGCAAACACCAGCCAATTCCCGTTGTCCGGCCTAACGATATTATAATGTAAGTCTTGACTAGCTTCCTGCCAGTGTGAGGAAATCAAGTTCAACGGCCAACCTGCATTCTGTAATGCCCCCAACGATAAGTAGTATAGGGTCGCACTTCGGCACAGGGTTTCAGTGCAGTTTCATCACAGAAACCACACTAAGAGCAGTTATTCATTATTTCGTCTATCTATTTATAACAAATACAGAAAGACAAAAGAAAGAAAAACTGCTACCTTTAAATAATTATTATTAAATTACCTTTTTGAAGTCTTCTCCAGTATTCTCAACCTACCACACACAACAAGTATGGTAGATAAAATTTCTTTGAAATGAAGAGGCCTTTTGCCCAATTTTTTTAATTGAAAACACACTAGTTTATACTCCTATGTGCAAAAGGAGTTAGTGGTCATGACCACTCTTTTTACAACTCTAAATTATTTCTAACATTAGCCAACAAATCATTTTGACCTTCAACCCTCATTACATTGCTATCATTTTGTTTGTCGTAAGCAATGTATTTTATGAGTGATTTATTGAATGTAAGCCCCTCTCTGTCAATACCATTAAAAAATTTGTCTTGTATGACAAGCCCAAATTCTGATCTGTATTCTTTCCTCCAACTATAAAATAATTTCAGTTCTTTTTCCTTCTTTACTTGCATAAGTCTTCTTTTTTGTCTCGCCATTCTGTCAATTTCAATGTTGTTGCTCTCTTTGTCAAGTCTTTTTAGCATAATATCAATTGCAGACAACTTTACCAAGTCTGGTTGTTTTTTTTCAATTAACAAATCAATTTCCCTGTCAATTTTATTTACTCTTTCTTGGCTTATTATTTTGTCCTTCTTCAGTTGGTCTTTCCCTTTTTTATTTGTTTCATAAATCTCTAGCCAATCCTCTTTCGTCCTGTCTCCTTTCGTGATAAGACTTTCACTCATTATCAAATTCTGCGACACTGCGCAGGCGCACCAGCGCACTAGCGTGCAGGCGTCGGAAAGAAAAAAAATAGGTTTGAAATTTCCAAAATTTCTATAACTATTACCATTTTATCGTTCTACTATAATTTTTCCAATTTTTTCTTGTCTGGATTTTTTCACCAGAATTTCTATCAGTCAAAAATTGTAGCCAATTGTGTAGAAGAGTTTTTTACCTTGTGCTTTTTTTTGTCAGTTGTCAAATTTTTTCAGAAAGCAAAAAGTCACTAAAGAAGACCAAACCCTTGCTGTTTTGTGTGTTGTAGGATGTCGGACAACGAGCCAGAGGAGCAACATGAGGAGCCTGACAATAAGGTAATTTACACCATATCAACTAATTTCATTTATGTATATGTTTATGTGCAGCAGGCAGAGGAAAAAAAAGTCCCAGACCCCGCAGTTGAGTTAATCATTTCTTCTGTTGTTTGTTTCTTTTCGTTATCTTGTTCGATTAGGAAGTAATTGAAGGGGTAAATAATGTAGCAATTCAGCCCCCTGATTGGAATGTACCAAGGGGTGGTCGTAAAAAAGGGGCCAAGAAAGGCGGGCGTCCTGTCGGCAGTCGTAATGTAGTCATCAGAATTAGCGAAGTCCATGTTGTAATCAACAGGGAGGCGGGTGTGGCGAATTGGTCAGACACTGCAAGGCCGAATTCTATTCCTGTAATTGTGTGGGGTTATCGAACTCCACCTACGGAAATTTCTAACCATGTAATTGTTTTGGTCGGCAATAATGGTGAGCCAGATTCATTCATTATGGTAAGGTCATGGCCTAACGTGGCCGAAATTGTATCGCATTTCGGCAGGGCTGTTCGAACTACATACAGTGCTACTCAGGTTGCTTAATAAAAAAAAAACTATCTTTTTCATGTCGGTCTATATTAATGCTATGTTAAACAAATACAGACCGACATGAAAAAGTTATGCCAAATGTTTCGTTTTAATTTATTTTTTATTAAAGGTCTAATTTTTCAACTTTCTTTTTAATTCTAGCACTGCTCCGTATATTTTCCGGTTTTACATCCAATGATTTTAATAAATTAATATTTTTTTTCTCTTTAGTAATTTGTTTTACTTTGTCCGATAATTGCTCCTTCGGTCCTTCTTCCTCATGGCGCTCTTCAACATTAGTCTTTAATAATTCTGACGGTCTTACTAAGTCTTCTTCTGATAGGATAACTTTGAAGCCTTTCCGGCCCTTAACCTTAAATATAGTTTTACTGAATTGCTTGTCGCCTTTAGAAAAAATAGTTCTTTCTAATTCCTTTCTTACTCTTGTTCCTTTAGGGAATTCATTAATTAAAGGATTTCTGTAGATTTCCTGAGTGTTCTTTTCGGTTCCTTCAAAAACATTGATCGGAACTGCTTTAATTGTTGTATGATATGTTTTATTATAAGCATCAACAACCTCATGAATAATAGGAACCCATTGAAAATTTTCATTGAATTCCCATATTAAGTTTAATTCATTTCGTATTGTTCTAATAAACCTATCAATTATACCCATTGTTCTGTGATCGCCTACTTGTACAGTCCTATGTTCAATATTATTTTGTCTGAAATATTCAGCCACTTGTCCCTTAAACTCACCGCCATTATCTGAAGTAATTCTTTCAGGAACTTTTTTAGTAAATATTTTTTTAAAGCCTTCTAAGACATAACCAGTTGTTTTATTTTTGACTGGCTCAATCCACCCACGACGGCTATATACATCAATAGCAACTAATCCAAAATTATAGTTAGCATTACCTTTCTTTGTCGCCACCTTTGACATATCCATTAAATCAATAAATACTTGACTTAGTGGTTTTGCTTCTGGTGAGGTTATCGTGTTCCATATCTTAGCGGGCTTTGATTGAAAATGTATTTCGGCCACTTCTTCAAGTTTTTCTTTCCGCTCTGTCTGCTCAGGAGTTTCTTGTTGCTGAGTATGTTTATTATCCATGATATTTTAGAATTTCGTTTCGTGCTACGCACTCTCTCTTATTCTAAAACATCGTTTTTTCTTTTTCTTTTTTATTTAATCGCAGACGATGTTTGTTGAAGACGAAGTCTGAAACAAATATCAAAATTTTAAGAAACATTTTTCGATATCATTATTTTTTTCTTTCTTGCTTGGTTTTTCTGCTTGATTATAAACATTAACAGATATGTTTGACTTCTTTCCGTTTCCTTTTTTAGATTTAGGCTTCGGCTCTTCCTCTTCACTTTCTTCACTTTCGCTTTCGCTATCATCAGGCTCAGGCACAGGCTTTTTACTTACTTTCTTCTTTGCTTCCGCTTTCTTTCTTCTTATTTTCATCTTAGCCATCTTTTCAGCAATGATATCAGTAAAATCACATTCTTCATCGCTCTCACTGCTTTCTTCTGGCGTATCATCTTGGTCTTTTCCATTAATGATATCATTAGCAACACCAATTTCCGCCATGCGGTTTATCTTTTCCTCCATCTCTTCATCATCGCCTACATAAGCCTTTCTACACTTTGCTAATTTCTGCTATTTCAACCTTTTGTTGCTTTTTGCTCTTAATACTTTCCACAGCCTTACCCCAATTCTTACGACTTGCTTCGGGAGACTGCATTTATACTAAGATTAATATATTTTAGTATTTTTTAAATAAATAAATAAATAATTAATATACGAATATGGCAGGTTCCTCCTTCAAGTCGCTCTTAGGCTTGTCAGAAATCGCAACAGACAGCCTATCAATAGCCAACCTTGACTTAACGAACACAAACATAGTCGGTCTGAATACAGACAGAGTGCCAGAAGATGAAAACCCTTTGAACCTCTACTATACGGATTTACGATTTGACACAAGATTATCTACCAAATCAACTACAGACATAAAAGAAGGAAAAAAATTATACTACACAGAGCAACGAGTAAGGGATAATGACGAAGTCAAAGCCTCAACTCAACACCGTTCTAATACTTCCAATCCACACCAAACCAGTTTATATAATTTGATAGACACTAACATATCCGCTCCAACGGTCGGGCAATACTTAACATATAATGATGTAGATGGTAAATGGAGAAATACAACCATTGGCTCAATTGATACACTCACAGATGTCGTCATAACCGCACCGATAGCCACTAATAGTTATCTAACATATAATTCAATCAACTGGGTAAATAAAACATTTCCAATAAATGTGGATGAATTCGGCAATATTAGTATGGGCGGTAATTTGAACATAACGGGAGTTAATTTACTAAATACAAAAGATGTTGATACTTGGATATCAGAGCACGAAGACAATAATAATAAAGTGTCAGCGGATGGTTCAATTGATACACACAGCGATGTTTTAATCACAGGCACACCCGCCAATAACCAGCTACTCATTTATAGCACAGGACAGTGGAGAAACACAAACTCTCCTTTCGTAAGATTAGATGGTCTCGCTATGATGTTTGGAGATTTAAATATGGGGGGTTTTAATGTAGCAAATGTCGGTAATGTTGATGGTGTTGATGTTTCTGCCCTTGATAGTTCCGCGGTTAAATTAACAGGAGACCAAACAATAACAGGGAATAAAACATTTACTACTTATGTGGCCGTAAAAGATTCAAATCCATTAAACACAGGCAAATTATTCTTCAATTACAACAATAATATGGGCTCTATCTATTCGTCGGAGGCCGGTGGTGCAACGGGCTATCCATTATCTTTTGTAGGCTCGTCCATACTTTTTGCTCCAACAACAGGGGGTGGAATGACATTGACAAATAATGTTTTAAACTTTAACAGCACGACAGCAATTAGCGGTCTTCCAGCACCATTCTATGACAATGATGCTTCAACAAAAGCATATACCGATACAAAATTAGCAAAGGACGGCACGACGGCTATGACGGGTAGTTTAAATATGGGAGGATTTTCAATAACAAATGTTGGTAATGTTGATGGTATTGATGTTTCTGCTCTTGATACTTCGGTCGTTAAACTAACAGGAGACCAAACCATAGCAGGAACCAAAACATTCAGCAACATAATAAATGCTAGTGCGGGGATTGATATGAAAAGCCAAAGCATAACAAATGTGAATTTGGTTGATGGTGTTGATGTTTCCACCCTTGATACTTCGGTGGTTAAACTAACAGGAGACCAAACCATAGCAGGGAATAAAAAATTTACTTCAACTTTGGAAGTAAGTGGTTCATCCAATCCAACTACTTTTGACGGCATCGGCATAGCCTTTGATACAAGAATAGGAATGATTGCCGCACAAAAGACAGCAACAGCGACTTGGTATCAGATACAAATAACGGGGTCATATGTTGATTTATATGCGGGTGATAATGTAATCGCGACAGCAACGGGCACTACACTATCTTTAAACAACAGAAAAATAACAAACTTAGCCACACCATCAGCAACAACGGACGGAGCAAACAAAAGTTATGTGGATACATTAGACGGGCAAAATGTGAAACTAACTGCTAACCAAACCATAGCAGGAATTAAGACATACAGCAGTGGTGTTGAAATAACGGGAAATTCAATCAATTCAACAACAAAGGGCACATTTATCGTTTTCAATTCTACCAGTAATATAGGCTCTATTGCTAGTTTGGATATGAAAACTGCAACATATTACAACTTTGAAATTTCTGCCAAAAAATAAGTTTTATTATTGATGGGACAATCGTCGGTTGGGTAAATGCTTCTGGGCTAGATTGTAATAGTAGCAAAATAGCCAACCTTGGAACTCCGACATTATCAACAGACGGAGCGACAAAAGGGTATGCGGACACATTGGACGGGCAAAATGTAAAACTACCAGGAGACCAAACAATAACGGGAATTAAAATATTTAATGGAACAAGAAATGATGTAAGAGCACTGACCTTATTAAGCCAAGCCGATTTTAATAATGTGGATATCATTAATGGCGGGAATATAACATATAATGGGGCGAGGATATTAAACCAAAACGGAGGAGACATATTCTTTTCACAGACAACAGGCGATTGGCAGTCTTTCTTATATACTTTAAATACTGATTCAAGTGGAACCGCTAACCAACGAGGCTATGTATTCACGAATGTAGCATTTGATGTAAAAGGAGCAGGACTTTATATTTCAAAACTTTTGGACAATAAAAGTGCTTCGTCTGACATTGTCCGTTTTAACAATGCTGGTGGTATGCGGTTTTATGGGGCTTTGGATATGAACAGCAACAACATAACGAGTGGCGGAACAATAACAGGAACTACATTAACGGCAACTGCGGGTATGACTACAACAACCGCAACCGCAAGCGGATTATTAACAGCCGATGGAGGATGTAAGTTATCTATCCAAAATAAAGTGGATGGAGGAAGCGGACAGGGTATATTTTAATATGATACAGATACTACAAGCTGGGGGATTTATATGGCAACTAATCAAGGAGCCACGAATACTAGAAGTTTAGCAGGTGGTTCAGCAGTCGCAGGAAATGATTTTATTCAATGGGCTATGCGATTTAGATGTAATGCTGGTTCAGATACTGGTTTTGTATGGGAGAATGGTTCTGAACAATTGTTAATGTCATTGAATGGACTTAACGGGACTTTATGGACGAAAGGGTTAATAACGGCTAGTGCGGGTGTATCAACAATAACATTAACAACGAGCGATAAAATAACAACAGCATCAGGTAAGCCGATAATCATAGGCAACTCAACAAAGGGAGTGGGAGCGACTGGAGGATTGGAAATATACGGGACGGCGAGTAATGTCGCAGGAGCACACATACAGGCAATAACTTCAGCAGACATCTATCCAGTTTTTCAACAATTAAACTGGTCGCACGACAATGTCAATTTAAGTTTTGATGCTTATTTTGACGGCACGAACTGGAAATCAAGCCACAGCGGTTCAAACTTTCTAATTCAAAAAGGTGGAAAACTCGCTTTTTATTATAATTCAGGAACAGCGGTTGGAAACAATATATCTTACACTGAGGCGATGAACATTAATACAAGCGGAGATTTAAGCATCACAACAGCATCCAGCGGATTTTTAACATTAAGAAAAAGACCAAGTTATACTTACGACCCGCAAATATATATGAAATCAGGAGGATATTCAAATTATGGAGTAGTCTGCGCATCTCAGGGAATTCTACATGCTTGGACTACTTCAAACTCTTCAGGTGAGCCGTCTGGTAGTTATAATTATATTCCGCTAAATGGTGCTTGGACAAACTCATCGGATAGACGGCTTAAATCAGATATTAAAACATTAGACTGCGGGGATTGTTGTGAAAAACTTATGACAATAAATTGTTGTTCATATTATTTGAAATCAGACGAAAAGAAAGAAAAAAAGAACCACGGATTTATTGCTGACGAAGTTAAAAAAATATTTCCTGAATTTGTATCAGAAAGCGGAATAAAAGCAGATGATGGAGAAGGCAACCTTGAAGGCATAACATATACAGACTTCATACCAATATTGGTAAGCAGATTTCAACATATGGCGGAAAAAGTGATTAATTTAGAAAAAGAAAATAAAACTTTACTTAATATATTACAAGATTTAACCAACCAATTAGCAGAAATACGAGCCGTTGTATATCCAACCAATGGCTAATAATACAACCAGACTTCACAGACCACCACCTATTATGGATATGGATGGCGAACTAACTCCAGAATCAAAATCCCGTGTTCTTGAAGTAGAACTAAAGACTGAGGAAAAAAAAGTAGAGCATGGATTGGAAGATAACTGGTCGTGCTGTTGTATGAAAAATAGACCGACAGACAGCCGACTTATTAAATACTTATTTCAAATGGGTATCATTATCGCCATCATCACCCTTTGTATCGTGAGGCTATCTGAAAAGAACTTGCCGTGCGAGGTTGCTAATACTTATGTCGGTATTTTAACATTGCTTATCGGTATTTGCCTTCCATCACCTTCTTCAAGTAAGAAATGATATTTTACTCATGCACTTCGTGCCTTCGTAAAACATCGTCCACCATTAAAGTATAAAAACGATGTTTGAGAATAAGCGAGAGTGCGAAGCACGAAGTGAAATTCTCAAATATCAAAGCATTCATATACTTGAGTTTTATACCACATAGCATCATTTGAGCAAATTAAAGGAATGGCTTCATTAAAACTAACACACCAATCACTCATAGGCTTATACACACATTTAAATTTTGTTTCTATTCCTTGCTTTATACAATAAGCACAACTCTCATTTTTTTTCTCACTGACCCGTGAGTAAAAGTCGCAGGCAGTCCGAGCAGAAATATTAATTAATAAAAAGTTTATTAGCACTAATATAGAGGACATCATGGCTGACTATAAATACCAAAAGATTATTTTTATGAGCAATGATTTTGCTGGAGGAAGCAAAACATTTAATAAAAATATCCAAATGTCATTCACACCCATCAAAATGAATGTTAAGTTTATCCACTATATGAACGACCAGACCGAAACCAAAACCAGAATTCTTTATATGGACAGAATTGGAATTATTGGAACATTTGCGGACAGCACCACAGCAAACATTTCAAACCTCGGCTACAATTTAGGAGTAGTAGGCTGGAGCGACGGACAATATACATTTAAAGTCCTTGAAACCGACAGCGGAAATATTGACACAGGAAATTTAGCGGGAAGAATTGTTGTGTGCTTAGAATTTCTAGGATAGTTATCAACTACACTCTCATTCGTTTCACTCATTCTCGTTTGTTGATAACCATCGAAAACCGATTTATTTTAAACAATAAAGAAAAAACGATGGTTTAGAATAAGAGAGAGTGCGACAGCACGAATCGCAATTCTAAACTATCAATGGAAAAAATCAATAGCATTAAGGTGAAGCCAGTAAAACAAGAGGGGGATGGAAAGAAAAAAAGAAAAGGGTTATAAATTATTTAATGAGCCGTATGCTAACATATTTCTACTTGCTAGAAAGAAGAGCGGTAAGACGACAGCACTCTTTGAAATACTGAAACGGACGACAGACAGAAAAACACGTATCGTCATTATTGCTTCAACCATACACAAGGACTACATTTATAAAGCAATGGTAAAGCACTTTAAGAACAGAGGCAACCCGATGGCGATATATACCTTTCTTAAATCAGATGGTGTTAATGTCATTGATTATGAGTTAGACAAACTGAACAGACAGGACGAGCAACACGAAGGAGAAATCAAAGATGAAGAAGAAATAGAGAAGCCACAATTTTTATACTTTGGAAAAGAAGAAAAAAAGAAACAGATAAAGGAGGCAAAAGAAAGGACGAGTAAATATATGTCGCCAGAGGTAGTTTTTGTTTTGGACGATTTAGGGAGTGGATTAAGAGACAAATCCGTAAGTGATTTGTTAAAAAAGAACAGACACTATAAATCAAAGGTTACTATGTCTAGTCAGTATTTGAACGACCTACGGCCAGAAGCAATTAAGCAGTTAGATTATCTATTAATCTTTCCGGGGCAGTCTCAGGACAAAATGGAACTCGTGTATAAACACTTAGACTTATCTTTTGACTTTGATTACTTTCTTCAAAAGTATCACGAAGCAACAAAGGAGAGATTTAATTTTCTTTATGTTTCAAGTGTTGATGATGAATTAAGAAAAAACTTTGCTTATCGGTTGAAGTAAAAAAAAAATAGAATTAATTATTTTTTCTGTATTATATATTCATCTATCTTTTATGGTAGTAAAAACAACTCGTGTTGAAGTCATTCCAACAATCGGCAAACGAACTATTAACTCAAGCACCAACATGGCTGGAGGTAAAAAGAAGACTGGTCGCAAGAAGAAGCAAGGAGGCAAGGGACAAGCAGGTGGTAAAATCAACTGGCAAAAAGTTGGCAAAACGGTCTTTGCCGTTGATAAATTTCTTCGCGGTAATAAGTTAATCTCAAGGACTGCGGGAGCATTAAGTAGTGTAGGGGTGCCTTACGCAGGTAGTGTTGGTGCTGTAGCATCAAGACTTGGGTATGGTAAGCAGAGAGGACGCGGAGCACTCAAATTCTAAATGATATTTGTTTCAGACTACGTCTTCAACAAACATCGAAACCCAGTTTATTTTTTGGAAAAAGAAGAAACGATGTTTTAGAATAAGTGAGAGTGCGACAGCACGAAACGCAATTCTAAAATATCAAGGAAATATTTTTTTGTTAATATACAATGGTCGCTAAGACTAAAAATGTGAAAAGGGCAAAAGTCCGTCCGCCGCGGGTTTATAGGAATAAAGCGGGAAGCCGTATATTATCCAGAAGGGTAAAAAATATTATCTTAATTTCGGTAAAAAGACAAATGTATGAGCACACTTCAAATTGTTAAACTTTTTATGAAATACTTAAGCAGACCAAAAGCAAAGCGGGCAAGAACGAAGAAAGAAGACTTAAGAAAAGTCCAAAGCCTTTCAGAGATTGAGCAAAATACTAGAACCGCCATTAATGACCACTTAGACAAACTCAGAAAGGAAAAATACGAAAAGATTGATGAGATTGACCAAAAAGAGAAAAAAGCACAGGCGGATGCTGAAGAAGAAAAGAAGAGACCAGAAAGAAAAGACATAGCAGATGCTAAGGAACTAAAAGAAACAATGGATAGGGAACATAAAAGACAACTGGGGGAGATTAAGGAAAGACAGGAAGAAAAGTCTAGGGAACAGAAGAAGGAACAAAGACTTATTCAGGAACTACAGGCAGAACGACGACATAGACAGGGTTTATTGATGGCGCCAGTAGCCCCGCCTATGATAAAACCGCCACCGCCACCGCCACAAGGACGACCGCCAAGGAAAACGAGAGGAGTTATTGTAAAGGATGCGGAAGAAGAGGAGACACATAAACAAACAAAACGGGAAAAAATAATTGATGGTATGTTTGCTGAGACTATTAGAAAGAAACGGCGAAATGTGCAACCTACTAATGAAAAGATTATCCAAAAACTAAGATTTATTGGGCATGTTATCCCTGACATAAAACCATCAAGAGGCGGAAAAATAAACTACTCTGAAATGTTAAAACAATGGCTATACAAAAGTCCTATTGTAACTGACCAAGTGCTGAACTCACAACAAGCATGGGTTGAATTTGATTTATGGAGAGAAGGTGCGGTAGCAAAAAAGAAAGAAGAAGTAGATAAAGCAAAGGAGAATAAAGAAGAACAAGACAATAAAGAAAAACAAGACAATAAAGAAGAACAAGACAATAAAGAAGAACAAGACAATAAAGAAGAACAACCAATTATACAAGAGCCTGAAGATGCACCAGCAAATATGACTGAAGCAGAAACCGAACCAGAATCAGATGCGGTAGGAATTGGTAAAGTAAGTAAGGGGCTGATGACTAGTGAAATCAACGACATAATGAAAAAATATGGATGGTATTTAGGAACGATTGCGAGTGATGAAATATACAAATTAAATCCAGAAAAAAGAAGGCAATACGGATTTATTATGAATACTGACCCGAGCAATAAAAAAGGACAACACTGGATGGCTATATGGGTAAGTCTAAATAAAGATAGGAGTGTTGAAGTGTATGACCCTTTAGCCGAATATCAACCGACGGAAGACTTTCAACAACAAATGAAAAGACTAATTGACAGAAGTAATCCTGATAGTTATTTATTGATGAAAGTTAATCAAGTTAAACAACAATCTGGTAGTACGAGCGACACATGTGGATGGCACTCAATGCGGTTTCTTTTAGAGCGAGCGAAAGGTATTAAATTTAAACTTGCCAGCGGTTATACAGACTTAAAAGAAGACGAAGCGGAAAAATTAAAAGCACAGAATGGTTATGGTAATTTTGATACATACATTTGAAAGATAGTTATCAACTACACTCTCATTCGTTTCACTCATTCTCGTTTGTTGATAACCATCGAAAACCGATTAATTTTTTTGAAAAAGAAAAAACGATGTTTTAGAATAAGAGAGAGTGCGACAGCACGAATCGCAATTCTAAAATATCAATGGAGTACAAGGGAGGAAGAAGTTCGGGTATTTACTATATCAACAGTAAAAATAGGATAACTGGCACAGACAGCGACTTTACGCACGAAGTCAATATGAAGGGGTTAGACAATCCCACACATTGTAAAATATTACACATTTACATTCCAAAATCTTATTATTCAGTAGCCAGTCCTTACAATACTTTTACATTATCAGAAGACGGATATGAGGCTTTAATTACAATACCCGAGGGAAACTACACAATGAACAACTTAAAAAATAAACTATCTGAGATATTGACGGCAGAAAGTCCAAATGACTATACTTATGTTGTCTCAAGTAATAATACAAACACTGAAGCGGAGGATGGAAAATTAACATTCAGTGTTTCAAATAATGGAGGTATTCAACCGCGGTTTACATTTGATGCTGATACACGTATTCATGAGGTAATGGGTTTTGATAGAAATTCAACATATTTCTTTGCCAATGATTTTATTAAGTCGCCAAATGTGATTATTCTAACTGGTGAAAAAACTTTGTATCTTCAATCGGATTTGGTGAATGAAGGTGATAATCATGTGCTACAAGAAATATACACAGCCAACGAAATTCCTTTTGGTTCTGTCATTTATGACGGCTCTGGTAGTGAATACGGGAAAACATTATCCGCTAATTCAAACAATGTATTCAGGTTTTACTTGACGGACGAAAACGACCAAGCAATTAATCTTAATGGTTTGGGAATAGTTATGACATTGCTTGTTTATCGTGAAACTAATTACTTTAGTTTATTTAATTCATTCTTCAATCTGTTGAAAGCGAGGTAAAGATATTTTAATTTTGATTTAATTATTTTTTTTCTATAAATATATTCTTGTGAATTAGTTAATTTACACCACTTCAAAAACAAAACAAAAATGCCTGTCCAATACGGAGGAGAACTAGTCCATCAGACTAAGGAACTGCTCACGGGTAAGTATGAATTGAACAAACTTACTGCCCGTGAAGGGTCGGCTGATGTTGTTCTCACAACTGCGGGTGGACTTGAACGCACCTTTGAAATCCCTACTCGTCCTTTGAACCTTGCGAGGTCGGTGTTGCGATTTACTTACACCCCTGCCACATCTGCTGGTTATAATCGTATGTTTATGGATTGCTTGCCTATGATACAAAGAATTGAACTGCGAAGCCGAAGCGGTCAATATTTGTGCAATCTTCAACACGTGGGCAATTACACTAAGATGATTTGGAAGCCCGAAATTAAATACGAAAAATTTATGGCACTTGAAAACCACGGGGCGGGTGTATCTAGCGGGGCTATGCTTCAAAAGTGTAATGCTGGAAAAGTTGAAATCGGAAGTGTAGCAGAAAGAAAGGCAATTACTGATGCGGGTGTGCTTGCAGATTTAAGAGGGGCGATTCAAACATATTACAAAGTGCCACTTGTTAATGCCCGCCGTCATAATGATACTGCTCTCGCCGATAGCACTGCTGGAAATTATAGCCTTGTTAATGTTCCTTTTGAGGAGGCTAAGTATTTTGAAGGAGGAACTAATGCGCAGCCCACCCCTGTCATTAAAGTTAAACTTCCGTTGGGTATGATTTTTGGAACTATTTTTGAACTGGATAAGACTATTGGTTTTAATGAAATCTTGGATTTGCGAATTGTGTGGGAGGGTACTAACCGCTCTACTTTCTATGGAACTGATGCAAGCAGTATTTCCACTGGTGCTGCACAGGTGGCTGTTGGTGCTACTATTTCAAACTTGAATCTGTTTCTTGCCGTAGAGACCGACCCAAATGTTGTCCTTGGTGTTCAGCAGAAGATTGCTGGAGAAGGTTTCCCGTTTAAGATTGAATACCCTATTTCTTGGACAGAATCTCTCAACAGCAAGCCAAAATTTCGTTGTAAAAATAAACCGCTCACAGGGTGAGAGAATTAGAAGAATTTATACTTCCGCATTCCACAACGATGAAAATAAAAATACCGCTTTTGACAACGATAACAGAGCGGATGCAAAGATTATTTCATATTATACAACTCTGGATGGCTCTCGTCTTCAACAATTTGACATTGACACCTCTGAGAATGAAGACTATATGATTTTGAAGGATAGGTTGAAGGGTAGTGCTATCCTAAACAGCGATGTCTATCATTACAACTGGTTTCATGTGGATACATGGGACAACAACCGCCCGCTGTGTGATAAGGATACCGACGGGTATGAGGTGAGTGGTCTGAGCCTTGACACTGAGAGGCGATATGAGTTCGTTTCAACTACTGCTGGAAACAATCTTAACCATTACACTTATGCTATTCTTCAACGAAGTGTGCTTGTGAAGGGGATTGAAATCCTAATGTCGTAGATGATATTTATCAACTTCACTCTCATTCGCTTTTGCTCATTCTCGTTTGTTGATAAACATCGAAAAAACGATGTTTTAGAATAAGCGGGAGTGCGTCAGCACGACCATCTCGTAGAGTGATTACGCCCTTCGGGCAGTGAAGCGCAATTCTAAAATATCAAAAAGAAAGAAAATTATTTTTTGTTTCATATACACAAACAATGACTACTCACCTTAGAAATTTAATCGCACAAAATCCAGACAAGAAATTTATAAATGTCAAAGTCGGATATGACGGACACGTTGAAACTAATCATATGAAGACTGCTTTTGGTGAAACCCTAACCAGTTCCTTAACACCTGTATTACAGGAAATCTTTCCATATACCATAAATACACGAATATGGACATTAACTCAGACAAATGCGAGTGTTTCATTTCTAAATAATATGGCGGAATTAAAAACGACTGCTAATGCTACCGCTGATGCTAGTATGGTAAGCAAAAGAAAAATAAAATATCGCACTGGTATGGGTGTTGTAGCCCGCTTCACTGCTATATGGACAACAGACGAAACCGAAGATTATTATTCGTGGATAGGTATCGGAGATAACGATTTATCTAATGGTTTCTACTTTTACAAAACTAGAGATGAAGGAATGATTATTCTACATTGTATAGGAGGAAACCCAAACGCATTTTATCAAGCGTACTGGGATGACCCGTGCGACGGAACAGGAGATATGCCTGTATTAGACTGGACAAAGGGAAATGTATTTCAAATTCAATTTCAATACTTAGGCTTTGGTGCTATTAAGTTTTCTATTGAAAATCCAAAGACAGGTGAATTTCAGTTAGTCCATACGATTAAGTATGCGAATGCCAACACAGGTGTCAGTCTGCGGAATACGACATTGCCATTTGTAGCACGAATGGTTCATAATAATGCGGGAGTTGGAATACAAAGACTAAAGACCGCCAGTTGTAGTTTGTTTGTTGAAGGCACTAACACTATTAATACAAGTATTACAAATACGGTGGAAGGTAGTAAAGCAGGTAATATAACTGAAAGCCCCATTTTAAGTATCAGGAATAAAGCACTATTCAATAATAGCGTAACCAACAATTCAAATGTCTTTCCTTCGTTGATAAGTATTACTAATGAAGATACTAAGGCTAATGTTGTCAGAATGGTATTGAACGGAACACTGACAGGGGCGGGTTTTGCTGATGTTGATGCCAAAACTTCAATTGTAGATACAGACACAAAAGCGACAGCCATCGCCAACGGAACGACAATTTTTAAGATTTATGTTAATGCTGCCTCAACTCAGCAAATTAATCTAAGAACCTACGATATTCAATTAACACCGAACGATGTTTTGACATTCACACAAAAGGCTGTGTCGGCAGGTGGAAATGGTAATATTAATGTTATTGCTAACTTTATAGAGGATCATTGAAGCAAAAAAAGAACAATTTCATTTGTATTACTTTACTTTATTTTTGTTGTATCTTTCTTTTACAACACGAATAACATCGCTCGCTTTCCTTAATATACATCCTTCTTCTGTACATTCTATAGCAGTCTCATTATCACCTACGGATGTAGCAGTCGCTATCTCTTCTCCTACATTAGCCTTTATTTCCGTAATTCCAGTTTCTTTCAAGTCAGTCGCCTTAAAAGGAGTGCTATCTTCTTTGTCCGTTATGGTCTCCAATGGAATAACTACTTTCACATTGTCATCGCGGGGTTTGTATTGCTCATAGAAAGATACAATGTCAGGCTTAGTCCATTTAATTGTCGGCTTTTTTATTTCACCGCCAAGGTTCCATTTTTCAATTTCATTCAAGTAGTCCTGTTTGGTGCTCAGGTCGGCCATGATATTTTAGAATTGCGCTTCGTGCTACGCACTCTCGCTATTATTCATTGTTGAATCTATATTCTAAAACATCGGAAAAAATTTTAAGAAAAAATAATTAAAAGAAAAACGATGTTTTTGAACGCGTAGCGGTGAATAAATATCATTAATAAATATTTTTTTACTTCACTTTTAATGTCAGTAAATTTTTCAAACCACGGCTGTTTCATAACCCATTCAAGGTATGGTTTGTCAATGGTAGCAACATCTTGAATTTTTTCCTTTGTATTACCAAATGGAAAAGTATCCTTTGGCTTTCCTTCTCTACTTTTTTCAATTGCCTTAATTTCTTCATCAATTCTGTTGCACATCTTTTACTGAAAAGAATTCCTTATTCTTCTCAATTGAAAGTCGTCCAAATTTTTCAGATAGTCTGGTGAGGGTGGTCATTGGTCTATATAGAGTGGTAAAAAATTTATAGAAAAAAATTAATTATTTGATATTTGATTTTTTTAAAATCCAAAAGGTCTAGTTTCAATCGCATTCTCTACAATTCCAATAACTTGTCTTTTCGTATATGTAAAACTAAATATCTTTTCTAAGTATTCGCTTGTTATTTTTTTCTTTTGTTTATCTCTTGTAATTTTGTTGTTTTCTATTATAACTACTTTTCCAGACTTCTCAATTCGCTTAGCAATCCGAAATTCTTCATCAGTCTCCAACAATTCGGCCAGTTCATTTTTACCATTCTCAAATAATTCAGTGTTCGTAATACCTAGCCCGCAACTTATTACACTTAACATATTCGGTAAATTCAATGCTTTTTTCGTTTCATAATTCATACTAAATCCTTTTACTTTCATACTGGCTTTACCATTATCTAATAAATATCCATAACATTTCGGCCCACCTCCAACAAAGGTTTTTATTTTCGCTCCTTTTAATTCATCAGTCCAATCTCCCAGTAAATCGCCTGTCTCAACATCAACCTGATTAATTTCTTTGTTAGTCGTATATATTACGCTGTCTGTGTCATGATACAATATCCTATTACCTAATCTGTCTATCATATTATAAAGTCTCATTCTCGCATGGCATGTGGTAAATAAAGCAACTACAATATTTGTTTTAATCGGGTCGCTCACCGCATCCTGTTTTAAGTCATAACTGGCTTCTACAATTTTGTCGTTAATTATGTTAATATTAATATTATCCACTGATTTATCGTTCAATAGTTTGTATAAGGTATCTTTATCCTTTATCATTTTGTTCTGTGTTTTATTTTGTTTCTGTCCAAACTTACCCCATAAAGAGTTTAAGCACAACTTAGCCACTGCTCTCCGTCCTTCGTTTTTAAATATTTTGCTTTCATCCATCTTTACACCCATTTTAACTTCCATACTTTTTATGTAATTTTGTTTTTCTGCTTCCGTATTACATCCCGCGGGGTATCCGCTGGACTCTTGTTTTACTTTCAAGAATGTCTTTATGTATTCTTTGAAAAGGCTACTGCTTTGTTCTTTCCAGTGCCATACTTCATATACTTTTATCAACTTATACCCTTTCTCTAAGGCCTTGTAAATTTCTGGAGTTGCCCATGTGCCTGTTATTGCTCGTTCTTTATCTGTGTGCATACATTCTCCATGTTGCTCAGTCATTCCGCACTTATCGCATAAGTAATACATCATCTTACCTCTGTCCGCCTTCGGTAAGACTGGGTGTAGTAAGCCTCTAGGTGGTAGCATCTTAACCTTAGCCACTCCGAAATATTCTGTTTATAATTTTATTTTCCATACTTTTTCTTTCCTCCTCGTTGTTTGGTCTAATAATTATATGGTGTCCGCTTGGATAAAGGTCGTAATACATCACGGTCGGATAAAGTGAGCATATGTCAATATATTTCGCATACTCATTATCATGTCGTGATTTCCAATATAATTTCAAAGCATTAACTCTACCTCCAAACATTGCATCTCGTGGGTTTAGTCCTTCTTGTTCAGTTATCCTCTGCCAGTCTTTCACTGGTTTTCATCAGGCTCCATTCGCACTCCCAGACACTTATTACTTTTGCTTGTTCGTTAAGTTGTTTTTCTCTTCTCATTGTTTCCTTGTATAGTTCGCCCATTGTCTTATTCTTCTTCACATTCAAAGCATTGCTATTCCAACACTTATCACATCCGTGCCAATGACCCGTAAAACTCATAAGCGGTTTTGTTTTTCTCGTCCCATCCATCTACATACACACGAGATTGCCCGAGTTGAAACATTTTTTCACCTCCGTTGAATGCGTGTTTAATATCAGTTTTATCTAACCTGCTTCTGTATGCTAACCATTCTACACAAGCCCTAGAAGTCATCCTGTTTTGCTTTTCCGCTTTCAATATCGCATTTGAATTCTCTGGCATAAACTTAGCACGATACAAAGCCATAACACAACTCGCAATAGTTGTATATTGAAAAGGGTCAATACCAAACTCTAGAAACTGGTTTCTAAAATCTATACAACCCTTTCTCAGTATATCAACATCTGAATGACAATACTCACCGATTTCCTTCGCCATATCAAAGTGGTTATGTGCTTTCACTTGTTCGTCATACCATTCAAGAAATTCTTTTCGTTTATCTCCTCGCATCGTGTCGTAGCCGTAATGTTTCTTATGTGGCATTACACCGACATAGTTTCTATTTTTTGCCGTATTGAAGAAGTGCGGGAAGAAACCTTTCTTAAGTTCCGTAAGTCCGAATGTCTTTGGAAAGTCTGACAATGGCATCGTAAGAAAACTTAGGCTGTCTATAAACCGATACTTCTTAAGTGTCATCATCATAATCTTACCACCTTCATAGATTACAAATGGAGTTTGTCCATTATCAACCAACCACTTAAGAATAAACTGACAATCATAACCGCGGGCATTGTGCGCGATAAATGTAAATCAGCTGTGTTTAGTGTCAAAAGCCCAATTACAGAAATCTTGAATGTTCTTGTGAATTACTGGCGGTTCCTTCGCATCGTAATACTGGCTTTCCGCATGATTAACAATGTGCTCGCCTGTGTCCTGTGTCGCTTCAAAGTCAAAGAATATGTATTGCTCTGACGGCTGTAAGATTTCTTTTTGGACTATTTCACATTGGTGTTCAAGCGGTTTCACTAGTTTGCAATTTCGGCATTTCGCATATCCGCATTTGTGCTCATCCTTCTTTCTGTAATTCAGCCGCACGATTTACATTTCGCTTTAATATCGCAGTTTGTCGTCCTATGATTATTAAAGCATTCAGTGTTTGGAAACTTTCTATTACACTGCTCACATTCTTTCCACTGGCTCTTGTCATTTATTCCCTTACATCCGTTGGTTTCACAGATACTACATTTTGCTTCACAGGCGTGTCTTTTTTGTATCCCCTTAGACACAACTCACAGAAGTTTTCCTTTCCTATCATAGACTTCATGTTAGTTATGGCATCGTAATGTCCTTCAGTCTTTAGAATGTAAAGGTTAGTCAGCCGTTCTCCGTTCGCATTAAGTAGTTCTGTTTTATAAATGATTTTGTCAGGAAATTCAACAATAACCAGATTGTATTTAATGTGATTAGCAAATGTATTAATTTCTGGTATTCCACATACATCCTTAATGACGTTTGCTTGGCTGTGTAAAGCCTCAGCCATTTCCTGCTGTATCTTTCTTTTTCCCATTAGTATTGTCTTGAATTTTGGATGTTTTTCAATTTTTGCTTTGACAACAACGATTGCTCGTGCTAAACATAAGTTATCGCTGTTTGTAATACAGATTACTCCTTTCTTTCTGTATATATCCAATTTGTTCAAAACCTGTAGCCTTGTCCGCCCGTAGGCATTTTAACAGATTTCAACACAAATTTTAATTTATCAAAGTTTATTCCGTTCTCATCCATGTAAAGACTTTCGTTGCTTTGAAATATTGCCGACAATCTTTCTAAAACTTTTTCAACAGAGATTTGATTAACTTTGTGCAAGCCTGTTGATACTTTTCCATAGTAATCAACAAACTCAATACCTAGGCTAACCTTATCTTCGGGTGCTTGTCGTTTTACAAAGTCGTTCAACACAATCTCAATAAATCTTATCACATCGCGCATCGTGAATGATCGGAAGTTGCCGTTAATCCTTACCGCATATCGGCTTTCATTTATTCCTAGTTCGTGTTCCTTGCTGTCGTCCCTCATGATATCATAATTACCATACCGCAACAAGTCTCTGTAATTTTCTTTCATCTCTTTTTTCTCTTCAATCGTAGGTAAAGGTGGCGCTATTGGTATAGCATGGTGCTCAAAATACACCGCACCTCTTACTTGGTTCAAGTAGTTTTGGCTGTCGGTGTATCAATTTTATACCCCCTTACCTTCGGTTTGATATATAGCACATCTCGACCCCTGACAGACTTTATTTCGTAATTTATCTTATATTCCCTTAATCTATCCAACCTCTAGACCTTGCCGTTATATGTGTGTGTCTCCATGTTTGATAATAGTATATCAAGGAAAATATAATTTTATAAAATTAAAATATTTGTCTGCCTCAATCGGTCGTCCCCTCGTGGCCTCGTGTGTGCCCCTATATATAAGGACCCTCCTTGTCTTTAAATGGAAATTCAGTGGTTTCCGCAGAGAAACCTTTTTGATTATCAATACTTACCATACCCGCAACCACAATGGCAGTTATGTTCCATGTATCCACACATATTACATCTATCATCGTCATCTTTCTTTATTCTCTCCATATACTCTTTGCTTGGCCTTGGAGGAACTGGATGTTTTTCTTTTTCTGCTGAAATATGTTTCTGAGACTTCATATGTCGCGTTTTGTTTCCATTATGTATTTCAGCGCCACATCCACACTTAAAATCTTTATGCTTCCAAATTTTTTTCTTTTCTTTTTTGATTATTCTTGTTTCTTTATCGTAATTAATTTTCCATTCCTCGTATTTAGGTATTATATTTTCCTCGTGATATTTCTTTGCTTCTTCCAATGCTTGCTCTTTTGATTTTTTCTTTCCGATGCAGAAACTCTTACACATAACCTTTCCTCCTTCTCTCCATTGAACTTTTACCATTGGTCTCTTTTCGTTATTCTTTACCATAACACAACCTCTAGACATTCTAAATCTCAGAGTGTCTTCTTTTGTCATCCTATATGTGTCTTTATTTTATTTTTTAAATTATTATTCAATACGTTTTTTTTTTTTTTTTTTGTATTTGTTACAATAGATAGACAAATAATGATAAGTCTTAGTGTTTTTGTGATAAACTCACTGAAATGGAAGTCAATAAAAATAAAAAAAAAAAAAAAATTAAAATGAAATATGTTGTTTATTATATGAAAAAAGGAAAAAAATGTAGGCATCACCCCCCGGATAGCCGGTAAAAAATACCTTTTCCTGGTGACAGGTGCACCAGCTTGTTTTTCAGTATTATTTGTCCGGATTTGGACCTGATGCAATTTTATTCCTGGTCTGTTGCCGTTTTCCTTTTTGGCTTCACTGAGCTAATACAACGAGACATCATTCTCATTCTTGAGGACTGTGTTTGGTTGTATTACCGACTTTTTTTCGAGCTATCGTTGGGTGCATTACATTTGGAGTCCACATCACTAGTGTGATTTCTTTCTGCTTTGCCACACAGGCAACAGAGTGAATTTTCACTGACCTGTCTCACACGGGGACGTCAGACGAAAACAAATACTCCAACACAGCTCCCTCATAACTCTTTCACAAAACAAATAATTTGATTGGTCTCAAGCAGGTGTCTCGTACCCTCTAGCCCAATCAGGATCTGTGTGCTCACAAGGAGACATCAGATACAAACTCTCTGTCGTTCTTGCTGTTCTCACACAGAGACCAAGAAGAAGGAGGTGGACAGAAGAGTGAAGGAACACACACAAAACACAAACAAGCATAGGGACAGGAGCACAACACTTTACCCTTCTAGTTTGTGCATTTATCTGCATTATCTCACACATACGTCAGAATATTTTTGCAAATCTCTGATCGTTTTCTAAAGGTAGGTCTGAGAACCTATCCGACCGACTGTCGACTTCTCAAGGAGAGCTTTTCTAGCTTCTCTATTACTATCTGTGTGTAGGTCCAAGTGCCTCATACTAGATACAATATAGAAAGAAGGAGGAGAAAGTAATCTGAGTAAGGAGAACAAGAAATCGGAGAAAGTCTCAAAGACTATTTTTCTCAAACAAAAACAAACATACAAACATTGTTTCATAGAGGACAGGGAATCTTATCCTACCCTCTCTACTAGTTTTTCTCTTCACTAGTCAATCGACTGAACGAGGAACAGAACACAAACGAACAAAAACCAAACATAGGAGCTGACACTGTCCTCCTGTTAATCACTACTACGACATCATGTCGACAGAGACCGCCGAAGTGAGTGAATTCTCGGAGGCAGATCAAAGAAGAGAAGAAGAAGAAGCAGGAGGAGGAGGAGGAAGAGGATTGAATGAAGGAGGAGGAGGAGGATTGAATGAAGGAGGAGGAGGAGATGAAGGAGTAGGAGGAGGAGTAGAAGAGGGCTGGGATGATGAAGGAAGATATGGAGGAGACGAAGATGAAGGAGGATTTGAACAAGAAGAGACGGGAGGAGGAGGAGCATATGGTAATCCCTTACCACCTGCCTACACGGGAGGAGGAGGACGAAAAATGATCGACTTGATTCATAGTGATGGAGAGGAGATCACAGTGGAGGAACAACAGTGGGTGCAAGACCACTATGACCTCACTAAAGAAGAGTTTGATAACAAGATGGGGGTAGAGAAGGACACCTATGTGTGAATCCCTCAGGATCAAAGAAGAGAGAAAAGTCGTGCTAAAAAGGATGTCTATATCCTATTATCAAACACAGCACAGCTCCTCGGCAAACTGGTCTCTGATCCAGAAGAGAGAAAGAAGATACAGCATATCAAGTTTGGGACACACACACCCACCTGAATTACTCGATGCTATCTTTGGGGTCACTCAAACCCTGATTTGGGAACGTACATACGGCCACGATGTGAGGTTACCTCCAGTACACAAACCAAGAGCAACGGCCAGATTCCTCGCGACTGGTCAGGAGGCAGTCGATGTAACAAAAATGAAGACCAATCGGGTTCCAAAAACTCGAGTGGCATATTTCATTTTTTACATGGAAATAAGGCCTTGAGGGGAAGGCAGAGATGGAAAAAAGCATTAAGGCAGCAGGAGAAACTCATCCTGTGATTGATGAGTTAGAGAGACCGACAGAGTTCTGACCAAGATCAGACTGTTGATGGGTGCGTTACTGCAAAGGAGGCATGGAAGAGATGGATTCCTACCAAGGATCACTCTGTCCTTAAATCACTTAGTAACGCACCACCGGTCGCCAACAAAGCAGGTGTTGACCAATATGTGGAGAAATATAATTTTCTCAGATCTGCTTCTGAATTGGTGGCCTTTATCACTCATGCTCAAAAGCTGGTGATATCTGAGAAGAAGAAGGCGAAAGAGAATGAGGAGTTCGAGAAGACGATGAGACTGGAAAGAATGAAAGCAAAAGTGAGTGGTGCAAAGACACACCCTCCGACATATTTGACCCCACCAGCTCCTGCCCCACCAGCCCCTGCACCCTCGGGCTCAACTACGGTGGTGTCACAAACACGGAGAAGAAGGACAGACAGAACATCATAAATGCCTTCAAGGGGAAGAAAGGAGGAGTGGCAAGTCTCATGCTATATGCCAAGACGAGCTCAGACAAAGACTCTGATGCTTCGCTTTTGAGCAAGCTCAAAGAGATCAATGCCTGCATGAAGGCTTTTCCTTGCGACGAAACGCAGGAATACGAGGCCCTTGTTACTGTTTTTGACCAATCTCTAGTCTCGGAGGGATTTGATCTGACACATTACAAGTTTTTGAGAAAGAAGGAGGAGATTAAGAGAAACAATGCAACAGGCCTAGACGCTCAGTGTGAACTGGCGGTGGCCACACTCATTTCATATTTTCAATCTCATGATACCAGCATCTCTGCACTGGTACTCTCATAGGATTTGAAATCTTTGAGACAGTGGCGATGAGTTTGAGGAGTGCTGTTGGCTTGGCGGCGACCCTTACGGAGGTAGTTTCCTCCTATGGGCTATTCTATGGCCGCAAGTCGATCATCCTCTATTTCTTTTCGGCGTTACACACAGTTAACCCGAGTAAGCTTACTCAGCTCATACAACAATGCTCGACGTTTAGCTCAGTGAAGTCCAAGAACTTCCTCGAGACACACGTGTTCGAAAATACGGTTCAAAGCGTTGCTCCGTCAGCACTGTTTCAAGAAGTGATGAGTGCGTGCTCAAACATGGACTCGCTCACGGAGGCACATACGGCACAGGCAGGCGGTGTACCTGTTGGCGCACAAGCCACGTACACAAACAGAGTTGCCGGTTGGAAGAGACAGAGAGAGCCAGACCTGAAGACCGCATGTTGGAGGTGGTTCGCGGGCTTGCAGTGTAAGGCACAGATGGAGAACAGAGACTGCTCTTTCAATCATGATAGGCAGAACCCAACAGCAAGGGCAAATTTTCTGAGCAGGACGGAAGGCAAGGAACCGGGCCTTTTCAATATGCTTCAGATTGCCGCTGTGAACGAAGGTTGGTATGCCAATATGTGTGATGATGAGGAGTTACGAGAGGCAATCATTACCTACATGAAGAGGATGAAGGAGAAGAAGGAGGAAAGGGAGAGACAAAAGAACTCAAATGCCTCTCAAAGAGGACGAGAAGGAGGAGCAGGAGCAGGAGGACGAGGAGGAGGAGCAGGAGGAGGACGAGGACGAGGAACATGGAGAGGAGCCTCGAGGTGGCAGGGAACCCCTCAGAGAGGAAGAGGAGGAGGTCGGGGATATACCCCTTATGGAGGGAGAGCTGTTCGAGCTCCAGCCCCCCCACCCAGAGGAGGAGGAGGCTCGTGGGCAAGCTCCAACCCAAATTTCGGTCGAGCTCAGGCCTACAACACTGCCTCGGAGACCGATACGTCATCCTACCCGGACACTACTCAAGGTAATCGTTTCGAGGTGGTGGAATGACTGGAGGGGGAAGAAGAGAGGAAGGAGAAGACTGTGAAGTTTAACACTAAAGTCACAGTGCTTTCTAATGCTGTTGTGCAGACTGGGCCAACGCTTCCTCTATGTGAAAACAAAGATGTGGGTACACAGAGACTGCAGCCCCAAGGTAGTCTCATACCCGTTCATACAGCACGGTTACCAATGATAACTGATGCAAATAGGAAGGCGAGACTTGCGATGGAGGCGAGGAGGCCAATGGCAGACGTATCGCCTCGGCCAAGCAAACAACCACGAACAGACTCAATGTCTACGGTCGCGGCGGGTGGCGAGCAAAAAGACAATGTGTGTACTCAAGTACCACAAGACAATGTCGCTCACATAGTAAACGCACCAGTACCGCAGAATAATAAACAATGTTAATGAGGTGAAGCAGGAGGAGAAGAAGGAGGAGTTGAAAAACTTAGAGACAAGACTCCAAAATTTGGAACGTAAAGTTCTTGTTCTCGCAGCCAATATACACAGGCCCGATGCTCTGTGTTATACGGAACTTTATTGTGAAACATTGAAGACAATATTAAAAGTTGGTAATGATACGATGGCGAATATTAATATTGTCGGCCGGAAGTTTTTAAATCGATACCGGGACTGGGTGGACGGAAATATGAAAAAGTCAACGGGCACTCTCAAAGGAGTGAGCAGCCGGACGGATATCACGGGAATCATCACACTGACCTTTAAATTGAAATCCGCACGAGTATACCGTATGGACCTCTATGTCGTCCCCGGTTACCACGGGTCAATATTACTATCGTATGACCATTGGCTACGATGGGGGCTGTGATTGATTGCGCCGCACGGCGAGTGATATATGGAGTAAAAAGAGGAGAAGAGAACGATATTGATCCCTTCAACGCTACTGACTCTTATGAGGCTTATGAGCTGAGTCTAGCGACGGATCACAAAAAGATGGCCATCGCACATGAGGCACTTGAGGTGTACGTTCACCCCCATGTCGTAAGACCGGATGAACTGTCCTGGACCGACAATTGGGAATCCCAAGTGTGCACTGTCACAGTTCCGACATGCCATTGGGACAAAAAGTCTATCGATGACTTAATCGAGAAGCGAAAGGAGGAGATTATATGTGTCGCACAAAGAAGCCCGTCGTTGGCGAGATTCGCGGAAGGAGTAGGAACAGATGTCCATATTACTAACGGATACTGTTTCCATGCGAAAGTAGGAGAAGAAAAAAGGGAGGAGTTTGTACCAAGGAGAACGGGGCGAATCCCGGATACTCCACCAGAAACTATTAAAAGTTTTATTACTGATTTCTGGGGTGACGAGCCCACGTGGCCGCGTTCACTGTCTGAAGTGAAGAAATGCTTACGGACTTTATTCGAAAATAATAAGCCGTATACTATTATCCTGCCATATAATGAGAAGGCGATATGGGCGCAGGAAATAAGGGACCGGCTTATTGATCATCCTATACCGGTACCCTCTCGCAAGCAACAGCTAGTGGTGGCTTGTCGTATGGGAACTCGTGAGCAGAGCAGTGCATACAAGCGGAAGCTCAGAGACCTCGACAAGTTGAAATTGATACCGCAAGCATTCACATGCTTTGATGGTTTTACACCCGTAAAGCTCCTTTGCAATACGCGAGACTCATTGACATGCTGGTGGAGCTCGGTAAAGATGATGAGCCGGACACGGTCACGTATGAAAAGACGGGCCTAGATGATGTCTCGGAAGAGGACTTAGGCTTGGAGGAGGACAGAGAACCCCTCAAGCAACATAAGCAGATGTCTGATGAAGATTTTCAAGAGGCGGCGCGGAAAATATTGGAAGAAGGAGTAGGCACGGAGAAGGAGAAGGAGCTTTTAAAAGCCAAATTAGAGGCGAACAAGGAAATTTTTGACCCTCCACATGCAGGTGTGTCAAGCCTGAAGATTTCACTGCGGTTATTTACAAAATACCGGGTGCGGAGCCGTCACCGGCACCACGAAGGGCGAATTTGAGTATACATGAGGCGAAGATAGCGGAGGAGCTAGCAAGACAGCTGCTCAATGAGGACTTTATTGAGAGATCAACATCTCCAATAGTCTCACAACCGAGAATAGTGCCGAAGCCAGGAGGAGAATGGCGCCTGACAGTTAACTATGCTCGTGTTAACAAGGTGCTGGAGGAAGAGAGAAATCCTCTCCCGACATTAGAAGAAGGAAGGAGAGTACTGCGGAATGCAAAATTCTATTCGGTCATTGACCTTAAGAATGGCTTCTGGCAGATACCACTGGAGGAAAAGTCCAGATGGCTGACGGCGTTTGTGGTGGGTATGGAAATATACCAATGGAAAGTGCTTCCGATGGGCCTCAAGCAAGCCCCAGGACTTTTCCAGAAGGCGATGCAGAAGATGTTGAGCAGTCAGTACGATGATTTGTCTGACGGTGGCTTTATGAGAAGGCGGGGACAGAAGGCGGGAGAATATGCATTTTGCTATATCGATGACATTATCGTATACTCTAACACAATGGAGGAGCATATCGATCATTTGTCCGATATATTCAGGCGCATCGGAGCTTTTGGCCTGAAGTGCAATCTAAAGAAGTGTCAACTTGCCAAGACGAGTGTGACATACTTAGGGTACGAGATCTCCCATAATCGAGTCTCGATATCCAAAGAGAAGAGGGAGGAGATTATGAATCGACCGATACCGAAGAACCGCACTGAATGCACTCATTCCTTGCGATGGCGCAATACTATAGCCAGTTTATACCGATTGGGGTGCAACACGGGCTAAAGTGGAGAAAATGATAGATTTTTGGAGACTTTGAGAAGTGGGGCGAAGAGGCTTTGCAAGCGTTTCATGCGCTCAAAGATCTCATTTAACAAAGACCCGAAAGACGGAGGACTGGTGTTAACGATGCCGACTTTACGAAACAATTCGTAGTCGATACAGACGCATCTAAGTTTGCGATTGGGCTGTATTACAAACAAGAGGATGAGGAGAAGAAATTACGCCAATCATGTTTATTAGTAGGAAGTTGTGTGCGGCGGAGAGAAACTATTGCACAAGGCAAAGAGAGGCGTTGCGGTAGTATGGGCCCTCAAGAGGCTCAGAGAGTATTTGTGGGGAGGACCTCAATTTACTGTCAGAACTGATCATCATAACTGTTATGGTTGATGAATCATGAACAGACGGACGGCTGGCGCGGTGGCAAGCGTTCTTGTCTTGTTTCGATTTTACAATGGTCCATCTACCGGGAAAG
>WBZZ01002839.1:5000-25000 GCA_019918135.1 Paulinella micropora
TACAGAAGAAGGATGTATATTAAAGAAAGATGTTGTTCTTCAATATTGTAAGTATAAAAAATTGAAAATTGAGCCTTGTTAATGTTCCTTTCGAGGAGACTAAGTATTTTGAAGGTGGGGGTGATAATACTGCCACCCCTGTTATTAATGTTAGGTTTCCCTTTGGGTATGCTGTTTGGCAATATTTTTGAACAGGATAAGACTATTGGATTTAATGAAATTTTGGATTTGCGGATTGTTTGGGCTGAAACCAACCGCTCTTCATTCTATGACACTAATGTAAGCTCTATTGCCACTGGTGCTGCAGCTACAACCTCTGGCGCTATCGTCTCTAACCTAAATATATTCCTTGCTGTTGAGACTGACCCGAATGTTATCCTCTGTGTCTAGCAAAAGATTGCGGTGAAGGCTTTCCATTTAAGATTGAGTATCCTATCGCTTGGAAGCAGAGCTATCAACACAAAGTCAAAATTATGTTATTAAGATGAATCGCTCGCAGGGTGAAAGAATTCGTCGTATTTATACTTCAGCCTTTCATTTCACTGAGAGTGCTAATACTTCTTTTGATATAAAATTATTTCTTATTATACGACCCTTGACTGCTCTCGTCTTCAACAATTTGACATTGACACTTCTGAGAATGAAGACTATATGATTTTGAATGATAATTTGAAGGGGAGTGCTATCCTAAACAGTGATGTCTATCATTATAACTGGTTCCATGTAGATACTTGGGACAATAACCGCCCGCTGTGCGATAAGGACACCGACTGCTATGAGGTGAGCGGTTTGAGCATTGACACTGAACGACGATATGAACTTGTTTCAAATACGAGTGCTAATGCAAGCGGTAATTGCATAACTAATCTCAACTATTACACATTCGTCATTCTTCAACGTAGTGTGCTTGTTAAAGAAGTTGAAATTCTAATGAGTTAAAAAAGAATAATAAAAATAAAAAATATTTTTTTTTATTTTATATACACAAGAGATGACTACTCACCAGAGAAATTTAATTATATAAAATCCTGACGGATAATTTATAAACGTCAGGGTTGGATATGATGATGATATTGAAACAAATAATTCAAAACAGCTTTTTGTGAAGCAGTAGTAGATCAATTAACACCAGTATTACAAGAAATCTTTCCATATACTATTAATACTAGGATATAGACGAAAACAGAAACAAAATCGTCTGTGTCATTTTTGAAAAATATGGCTGAATTGAAAACAACAGCGGATGCTACGGCAGATGCAAGACTGGTAAGTAAAAGGAGAATAAAATATAGAACTGGAATAGGGGTCCTAGCCAGATTTACTGCTCTATGGACCACGGACGATACAAAAGATTACTATTCATATATTGGAATAGGAAATGACCTTAACGATTGATTTTATTTTTACAAAAATCAAGCAGGAATGAATATCGAACATTATGTGGGAGGTGGTGCAGATTATATTGACCAAGAAGACTGGGACGACCCTTGCGATGGAACTTCGGCTATGCCAAACTTAGACTGGAGTAAAGGAAATGTATTTCAAATTTAATTTCAATATTTAGGTTTTGGTGCTACTAAGTTTTATATTGAAAATCACATAACATGATTATTTCAATTAGTTCATATGATTGATTATGCGAATGCTAATAATGGTGTAAGCATGCGAAATACAACATTACTTTTTACAGCAGTAATGAGAAATGATGCAAAGACTGAGATACAATCACTTAAGACAGCGAGTGCTAGTTTATTCATTGAGGGAACGAATACGATAAACACAAGAATAACAAACGAAGTGGAAGGAAGTAAAGCAGCAAACACAACTGAAAACACTATTATTAGTATCAGGAATAAAACAACATTTGATGCGGGCGGTGCTAATTTAACAAATTATTCAAATCTTTATCTAACTTTGATAAGTATTACAAATGAAGATACTAAGTTAAATGTTGTCAGAATAGTATTAAATGGAACACTAACTGAAGCAAGTTTTGCAGATGTTGATTCTAAGTATCCAATTGTAGATACTGACACAAAGGCGAGTGCTATCGCAAATGGAACAACAATTTTTAAACTATATGTAAATTCTCAATCAACTCAACAAATCAATCTTAGAAGTTATGATATATACCTATCATCGAGTGATGTATTAACTTTTACGAAGAAGTCTGTCTCTGCTGGTGGAGGAGGAAATATCAATATTATTGCTAATTTTATTGAGGATCAGTGATACAGAAAAAAAACAATGAAGGTAATATGATATCAAAGATATTTTTTATCACATCTTTGTTATTAAAATAAGGTTGTTGAATTAAATATTCAAGTTATGGTTTATCAATCTTAGCAACATCTTCATTACGGCGGGCATTAACAAGAGGCACTTTGTAATATCCTTGAACTGCAGCCTTAAGACCTGCAACATCTGCCGCATCAGTAATTGTTTTTCTTTCCGCTACGGTTCCGATTTCAACTTTTCCAGCATTACACTTTTGAAGCATAGCACCACTACCAACACCAGCACCATGATTTTCAAGTGTCATAAATTTTTTACATTTAATCTCTGGTTTCCAGATCATCTTAGTGTAATTACCCACATGTTGAAGATTACACAGATACTGCCCGCTTCTGCTTCGCAATTCAATAGTTTTAATCATAGACATACAATCCATATAGATACGATTGTAGCGACTCGCACCACCCGCACCAGACGGATTGTAAGTAAATCGTAGGAATTTCAAATGTGTTTTCCATACCACCAGCAGTAGTAAGTGCGACAGGTTGCGAGCATTCACGAGTAATTCATACTTACCAGTGAGCAGTTCCTTAGTCTGATGGACTAGTTCTCCTCAGTATTGGACAGGAATTTTTGTTTTGTTTTTGAAGTGGTGTAAATTAACTAATTCACAAGAATATATTTATATAAAAAAAATAATTAAAATAAATATTAAGTTTATTATCTCGCCTTTAACAAATTGAAAAATAATTAAATAAACTAAAGTAATTAGTTTCACGATAAACAAGCAATGTGATAACTATTCCCAAACCATTAAGATTAATTGCTTGGTCGTTTTCGTCCGTCAAGTAAAATCTAAATACGTTGTTTGAATTAGCGGACAATGTTTTACCATTCTCAGACCCACTCCCATCATAGATAACAGACCCAAAAGGAATTTCGTTGGCGGTGTATATTTCTTGTAGCACATGATTATCTCCTTCATTTACCAAATCAGATTGAAGATACAGAGTTTTTTCACCAGATAAAATAATTATATTCGGCGATTTAATAAAAACATTTGCAAAGGAAATATGTTGAGTTTCTATCAAAACCCATTACCTCATGAATACGTGTATCAGCATCAAATATAAACAGCGGTTGAATACATCCGTTATTTGAAACACTGAATGTTAATTTTCCATCCTCTGGTTCTATGTTGGTATTATTACTGGATATCGTATAGGTAAAGTCATTCGGACTTTCCGCGGTCAGCACCTCAGCTAGTTTATTTTTTAAGTTGTTCATTGTGTAGTTGCACTCAGGTATTGTAATTAAAGCCTCATACACGTCTTCGGATAATGTAAAAGTATTATATGGTGAAGCCACGGAGTAATACGATTTTGGCACATAGATATGAAGAATTTTACAATGTGTGGGATTGTCCCCGTGTGTAAAGTCGCTGTCTGTCCCCGTTATTTAGTTTTTGCTATTTATGTAGTATATACCTGAACTTCTTCCTCCCTTGTACTCCATGATATATTATGTGAATAATTTTCGGATATCTTCAAAACTATATAAACTATTAATGTAATTTATATGTTAGTTTGATTTGAAGTGTGTTTCTTTTACAGAAGTTATATCAGATACATTTCCTCCACATTCACACTCAAATCTCTTTTGAAGTCTATATTCTCTATTTTTTCTTAAAATGTTTTCTTTATTATTTTCATAATACTTTTTCCAATTGTTTGATCTGTGGTTTTTATTGTCTTTTGTATATTGAATTAAATATTCTTTTTTTCTCATCAGTCCAATCTTTCCTACTTCTTCCTGCGATACATCTATTCACACATTTCATATTTCTTATGTATTCTCCTTCTCGCTTTTCTAATTCTATTTTTCTTTCACACTGACATAATTCTATTACTTAAATTTCGGCGTCATCATATTCCAACATTTTAAATAAAGTTGAATAATTCTTCTTATTTTTTTGATATTGTTTCATATCATACCTATGTTTAGCAATTCTTTGTGCTAATGTTTGAGTTGTTGACCCAATATAAATTTCATTTGTTTGGTGAGACCTGATAGCATAAATTTTTCCTTTTTTGTAGTCTAGCATATTCTTTTATATTCTTTTATATTCTTTTATTTAATACATAATACAGATATATGTATCAAAACCATACCAGTTCTGGGCTTTTAATTTTTCCGCTTCTTCTTCTTTTAAGTCTGTGAAACCACTGGCGAATTTAAACATTACACCTTTTGAACAAAGGAGAAGAAACCGCATAGCAAACCAACCACAAGTTGAGGAAGTATCACTCTGCTCTTTTACTTGATTGATCTTCAATAAATAACTATCTCGATTACTTCTGTCAATTAGTTGTTTCATTTGTTGTTGAAAGTCTTCTGTCGGCTCGTAAAGTGCTAATGGGTCATACACTTCCACACTCCTGTCTTTATCTAGACTTATCCATATTGCCATCCAGTGCTGTCCTTTTTTGTTGCTCGGGTCGGTATTCATAATAAATCAGTATCGCTTTCTGCTTCCGGGCTTCAACTTATAGATTGCATCACTGGCTATTGCTCCGAGATACCATCCATATTTTTTCATTATTTCATCTATTTCATTAGTCAGTAAACCGCAACCCTCTCCTTGTAATGGGACTTGATCTGGATTTAGCTCTGGATGTGGATTTGGCTCTGGCTCTGGTTGCTGTTGCTCTTGCTCTGTCTCTGGTTGCTGTGGCTGTGGCTCTAATGGCGGGGGTATGGTTGTCTCCGCGACGCTCGGCGGTAGTTGTTGTGGCATTCCCTCGTCAATATTCAAATCATTTGAAACTTATTTATCTACATTTGTGTCTATAGTCATTTTGTTCGTTAGAGTATTTACAAAATTATGTTTGTTCATTGTGTGTTTCCAATCTTTGCGAGCTAAGTATTTTTTTATTTTCGCTATTGAAAATACTTTATTTATCATTTCGTCCAATGTATGGTGTAATTTCCTACCTGTCTCCTTGTTTCCCCATATACTCATCATACTTAGCATAATCTGCTATTTTCTTTTTTATTTGTTTCTCATTGTTTCCTACATTAATTTTAAACCTTTTTACCATCTCCATAATCCATTCGTTATTTTCTCTATGTTTCAATTTTGTATGTCCGTCCATTTCAAGTTTCCTTTTAAGGCCCGCGATAAATCAATGATTTTTATTTCTGGTAAATATTTTTTTGATAAAGCATCTTTCATTGTTTGCTTAAATTGTAAATTTTTAACATCATTTTCCGTAGATTGTCCCTTTTTTCTGGTTGTGCTAGTGCTTTCCTCATATCAGTCAGTTTTACATTTTTCTGTTGCAATAATTTAATATCATCTGCTGTTTTTTGTATCATTCTATCAGTTATTTTTTTAATCTCTTCATCAGTATAATAAGCGGATTTCAAAAGTTTTATGTTTTCATCTAGTTCAGTGTCTTCTGCAGTAGGGGGGTATTGGAAGTGGTGTCGCTGGTGTAGGTGATTGATTATTCACCGCTTGTATAAGTTGTGGTTGATATTGTGGCGGTGGTAATACCTGTATCCTATTTTTTCTTTCTTCTTCATATTTTACATCATCTATGAGTTTTTTCTCCCTTCTTAGTTCTCTGGCTTTTTGTTCTTGTCGTTCCTTGATATCGGATAGTTCATTGCGGTGTATCCTTGCTAACTCATCCTGCCTTTCCTTAGCATCTGCTATGTCTTTTCTTTCTTGCATCTTCTTTTCTTCTTCAGCATCAACTCGTGCTTTTTTCTCTTTTTGGTCAATCTCATCAATCTTTTCGTATTTCTCCTTTCTGAATTTGTCTAAGTGGTCATTAATGGCTGTTCTAGTATTTTGCTTAATCTCTGAAAGGCTCTGGACTTTCCTTAAGTCTTCTTTTCGCTTAGGTGTCAGTCTTGTCTTTGGCTGATTTAGATATTTCATAAAAAGTTTAACAATTTGAAGTGTGCTCATATCATTTGTCTTTTTACCTAAATTAAGATAATATTTTTTATCCTTCTGGATAATATACGGCTTCCCGCTTTTATTCCTATAAACCCGCGGCGGACGGACTTTTGCCCTTTTCACATTTTTAGTCTTAGCGACCATTCTATAGATAGTTTAGAATTGCGTTTCGTGCTATCGCACTCTCACTTATTCTAAACTATCGTTTTTTTATTTTAGGAAAAAATAATGGTCATCGATGTTTTGTGATGACGGCAGTCAGAACAAAATATCTTTAGAACTTCAAGGCCCCGCGTCCGCTTTGCTTACCATACCCCAGTCTTGATGCTACAGCGCCAACACTTCCAGCGTAAGGAACCCCAACGCTACTTAATGCTCCCGCAGTCCTTGAGATTAACTTATTACAGCGAAGAAATTTATCAACTGCAAAGACCGTTTTCCAAACTTTTTGCCAGTTGATTTTACCACCTGCTTGTCCCTTGCATCCTTGCTTCTTCTTGCGACCAGTCTTCTTTTTGCCTCCAGCCATGTTTGTGCTTGAGTTAATAGTTCGTTTGCCGATTGTTGGAATGACTTCAACACGAGTTGTTTTAACTACCATAAAAGATAGTGAAATATATAATACAGAAAAAATAATTAAATTTAAATTTTTTATTTTGATATTTTATTCACCCGCTACGCGGTTTCATAAAACATCGTTTTTGCTTTAATGGTTTCGATGTTTGACAATAAACGAGAGTGCGAATAGCACGAAGTGAAATTGTCAAATATCATTTAAATCTTTGTGAAAAATTTTTTCTTAACTCATCATCAACACTTGAAACATAAAGAAAATTAAATCTCTCCTTTGTTGCTTCGTGATACTTTTGAAGAAAGTAATCAAAGTCAAAAGATAAGTCTAAGTGTTTATACACTAGTTCCATTTTGTCCTGAGATTGCCCCGGAAAGATTAATAAATAATCTAACTGCTTAATGGCTTCTGGCCGTAGGTCGTTCAAATACTGACTAGACATAATCACCTTACTTTTATAGTGTCTGTTCTTTTTTAACAAATCACTTACGGACTTGTTTCTTAATCCACTTCCTAAATCGTCCAAAACAAAAACAACCTCTGGAGAAATATACTTACTCTGCCTTTCTTTTGCCTCCGCGACACTCTGTTTCTTTTTTTTTCTTTTCCGAAATAAAGAAATTGTGGCTTCTCTATTTCTTCTTTGTCTTGTTTTACTTCTTCTTCGTGTTGCTCGTCATGTCTGTTCAGTTTGTCTAACTCATAATCAATGACATTTACACCATCTGATTTAAGAAATGTATATATTGCCATCGGGTTACCCCTGTTCTTAAAGTGCTTTACCATTACTTTATAAATGTAGTCCTTGTGTATCGTTGAAGCAATAATGACAATGTTTTTCTGTCTGTAGTCCATTTCAGTATTTCAAAGAGTGCTGTCGTCTTACCGCTCTTCTTACGGGCGAGTAGAAATATATTTGCGTAAGGTTCGTTAAATAATTTATAACCCTTGGCATTTTTGTTTCCATCGCCCTCTTGTTTTACTGGTTTCACCTTAATGCTATTAATCTTTTCCATTGCTATATTCTAAGCGAGGAATTCCAAACACGCAACAATTCTTCCCGCTAAATTTCCTGTGTCAATATTTCCGCTGTCAGTTTCAAGGACTTTAAATGTATATTGTCCGTCAGTCCATCAGACAACACCCAAATTATAACAGAGATTTGAAATGTTTGATGTGGTGCTATCCGCAAATGTTTCAATAATTCCAATTCTATCTATATAAAGAATTCTGGTTTTGGTTTCGGTCTGGTCGTTCATATAGTGGATAAATTTTACATTCATTTTGGTTGGTGTGAATGACATTTGGATATTTTAGTTAAATGTTTTGCTTCCTCCAGCAAAATCATTGCTCAGAAAAATAATCCGCTGATATTTATATTCAGTAGCCATGATTATATTACTGATGATAAACTTTTTAATAACAAAAATATTTTCGCGGACCGCCTGCGACTTTTTACTCACGGGTCGGAGTTGTGCTTATTGTATTCAGAAAGGAATAGAAACAAAATTTAAATGTGTGTATAAGTCTATGAGTGATTGGTGTGTTAGTTTTGATGAAGCCATTCCTTTAATTTGCTCAAATGATGCTATGTGATATACAACTCAAGTATATGAATGTTCATTTCTTTGATATTTGAGAATTGCGCTTCGTGCTACGCACTCTCGCTTATTCTCAAACATCGTTTTTATACTTTAATGGTGGACGATGTTTTACGAAGGCACGAAGTGCATGAGTAAACTATCATTTCTTACTTGAAGAAGGTGATGGAAGGCAAATGCCAATCAATATTGTTAGGATTCCGACATAAGTATTAGCAACCTCGCACGGCAAGTTCTTTTCAAATAGCCTTACGATACAAAGGGCTATAATGGCAATAATGATACCCATTTGAAATAAGTATTTAATAAGTCGGCTGTCTGTCGGTCTGTTTTTTATACAACAACAATTCCAGTTATCTTCCAATTCGTGTTCTATTTTTTTTTCTCAGTCTTTAGTTCTACTTCAAGAACACGAGACTTTAATTCTGGAGTTAGTTCGCCATCCATATCCATAATAGGTGGGGGTCTATGAAGTCTGGTTGTATTATTGTTTGACATTTTCTCTAATTTCTTGTAGTATATTCATGAGATTATTATTTTTCTTTTTCTAAATTAACTACCTTTTCCGCCATGTGTTGAAAAGCACTAACCAATATTGGAATGAAGTCTGTATATGTTATGCCTTCAAGGTTGCCATCTCCATCTTCCGCTTTTATACCACTTTCAGATACAAACTCAGGAAATATTTTTTTTACCTCATCCGCAATAAATCAGTGGTTCTTTTTTTCTTTCTTCTCGTCTGATTTCAAATAATATGAACAACAATTTATTTTCATAAGTTTATCACAACAATCACCGCAGTCTAATGTTTTAATATCTGATTTTAATCGCCTGTCCGATGAGTTTGTCCAAGCATCATTTAGCGGAATATAATTATAACTACCAGACGGCTCGCCAGTAGTAGAGTTTGAAGTAGTCCAAGCGTGAAGCAAACCAGTAGAAGAAACAATTGCTCCATAATTCGTATATCCTCCCGATTTAAAATATAGTTGTGAGTCAACGGTAGAAGCGGGTCTTTTTCGTATGGTTAAAAAACCGCTGGATGCTGTTGGGATGACTACCTCTCCCGATGTATTAATGTTAATCGCCTCAGTCCAAGTTATATTATTTCCCGCTGTTGTTCCAGTATTATAATAAAAAGCAAGTTTGTTTGAGATTTTGTATATTTGAAAGTTTGAGCCAGAATTACTTGATTTCCAGTTTGAGCCGTCATAATAAGCATCAAAACTTATACCTATATTGTCGTGTGCCCAATTCAATAATTGAAATGATGGATAAGCATCCGCTGTTGTTATTGCTTGTAAGTGTGCTCCTGCGACATTACTCGCCGCTCCGTATAATTCTAATCCGCCTGTCGCCCCATTTGCTGATTTCGTTGTATTGCCTATAATTATTGGCTTACCTGATGCTGTTGTTATTTTATCGCTCGTTGCCAATGTCGTTGTTGATATCACCGCATTTGCCGTTATTAATCCACTCGCGGTTACTGTTGTTGTTGATATACTCGCATTTGCCGTTATTAATCCACTCGCCTTTAGTGTCGTCGTTGATATCCCCGCGGTTGAAGTAATTGTTGTTCCTGTTATTGTTCCGCCATTTGTTATATTGTTTGAGTTCATATCTAAGGCACCATAAAACCGCATACCCCCAGCATTGTTAAAACGGACAATGTCAGATGAAGCACTTTTATTATCCAAAAGTTTTGAAATATAAAGTCCCGCCCCTTTTACATCAGATGCTACATTCGTAAATACATAACCTCGTTGGTTCGCGGTTCCACTTGTAGCGGTATTTAGAGTAAATAAGAAATATTGATAATCTCCCGATGTCTGTGAAAAGAATATATCGTATCCATTTTGGTTTAATATCCTCGCACCATTGTATGTTATATTTCAGCCATTAGTGATAGTTTGATTATTGAAATCTGCATTGTTCGTTAAAGTTAGATATTTTATCACAGTGCTAGCACCATTAAATGTTTTGCTTCCTGTTATGGTTTGGTCTGTTGATAGTTTTACATTTTGCCCGTCCAATGTGTCCGCATACCCTTTTGTCGCTCCGTCCGTTGCTAATGTTGGAGTTCCAAGGTTGGCTATTTTGCTACTATTACAATCTAGCCCCGAAGCATTTACCCAACCGACAATCGTCCCGTCAATAATAAAACTTATTTTTTTCGCAGAAATTTCAAAGTTGTAATATGTCGCAGTTTTCATATCCAAACTAGCAATTGACCCGATATTACTGGTAGAACTGAAAAACGATAAATGTGCCCTTTTTTGTTGAATTGATTGAATTTCCCTTTATTTCAACACCACTGCTATATGTCTTAATTCCTGCTATGGTTTGGTTTCCTGTTAGTTTCACATTTTGCACGTCTAATGTATCCACATAACTTTTGTTTGCTCAGTCCGTTGTTGCTGATGGTGTGGCTAAGTTTGTTATTTTGTTGTTATTCAAAGATAGTGTAGTGCCAGTTGCGGTTATAATTAAAGTATTACCTGAATATAACTCTACATACGAGCCCGTTATTTGTATCGGATACCAAGTCGCTGTTGCTGTTTTTTGTGCTGCAATCATTCCTATTTTTGTATCAAAGGCTATGCGAATACCATCAAAAGTTGAAGGGTTGGACGAACCACTTACTTCTAAAGTTGATGTAAATTTTTTATTCCCTGCTATGGTTTGGTCTCCTGTTAGTTCAACCACCGAAGTATCAAGGGCGGAAACATCAACACTATCAACAAGATTAACATTTGTTATGCTTTGACTTTTCATATCAATCCCCGCACTAGCATTTATTATGTTGCTGAATGTTTTGGTTCCTGCTATGGTTTGGTCTCCTGTTAGTTTAACCACAGAAGTATCAATGGCAGAAACATCAATACCATCAACATTACCAACATTTGTAATAGCAAAACCACCCATATTTAAACTACCCGTCATAGCCACTGTGCCGTCCTTGGCCAGTTTAGTATCAGTGTATGCTTTTTTATTGAAGCATCGCCATCGTTGAATGGGGCTGGAAGTCCGCGGATTGCTGTTGTGCCACTAAAATTTAAAACATTGCCTGTCAATGTTATCCCACTCCCCGTGGTAGAAGCAAGAAGTATGGAAGAACCAACAATAGATAATGGATAGCCCGTTGCTCCACCTGCCTCCGACGAATAAATAGAACCCATATTATTGTTGTAATTGAAGAATAACTTACCTATATTTAATGGATTTGAATCTTTTATACCCAAATAAGTACTAAATATTTTATTCCCTGTTATGGTTTGGTCTCCTGTTAGTTTAACCACAGAACTATCAAGAGCCGAAACATCAACACTATCAACATTACTGACATTTGAAATAGCAAATCATCCCATATTTAAATCTCCAAACATCATAGCGAGACCATCCAATCTAAGAAAAGGTGAAGCAACATTTCGCCATTGGCCTGTGCTATAAATGAGCAGTTGGTTATCGGCGGGTGTGCCTGTAATCAAAACATCGCTGTGTGTATTAATTGAGCCGTCCGCAGACACTTTATCATTATTGTCTTCATGCTCAGATATCCAAGTATCAACATCTTTCGTATTTAATAAATTAACTCCTGTTATATTCAAATTACCACCCATACTAATATTGCCGAATTCATCAACATTTATTGGAAAAGTTTTATTTACCCAGTTTATTGAGTTATATGTGAGATAACTATTCATTGCGATTGGTGCTGTGATGACTACATATGTGAGTGTATCAATTGAGCTGATTGTTGTATTTCTCCATTTACAATCTACATCATTATATGTTAAGTATTGCCCGACCGTTGGAGCGGATATGTTAGTGTCTATCAAATTGTATAGACTGGTTTGGTGCGGATTACTTGTATTGCTTCTGTGTTGAGTTGAGGCTTTGACTTCGTCGTTGTCACTCACTCGTTGCTCTGTATAGTATAAACGGCTTCCTTCTTTTATTTCTGTAGTTGATTTGGTAGATAATCTTGTGTCAAATCGTAAATCCGTATAGTAGAGGTTCAAAGGGTTTTCATCTTCTGGCACTCTGTCTGTATTCAGACCGACTATGTTTGTGTTCGTTAAGTCAAGGTTGGCGATTGATAGGCTGTCTGTCGCGATTTCTGACAAGCCTAGTAATGATTTATATTGCGACATAGATTATATAATTAAATATTTTAATTTATTTTTGTTAAATTATACTAACAAAAAATATAACTATCTAGTGTAGTATCAATCATCTGTAATCAATGCCGTCAAAAGATGCTTCAAAAGAAAACTGGAAGAAAGTAGTTCAAGCAAATAGAGAAAATGCTGAACGGCGAAAGGACGAATGGGCCCGTGAAAGGCTTCGTAAAAAAGGAGAATTAAAAGAAGCATCGGTGGAAGAACTTATTGAGACTGATGCTGAAGTTAGTGTTGCGAAAGAGATATTTAAAAATCCTGAGATTGAAGATGAATCAAGCGAAAGCGATAGCGAAATTAATATGTCTGAGGTTATTGCAAATCATATGCTTAGAAAGATAAAAAAGAATGCCAAAAAGCCAAAGAAGAAAAACATAAAGAAATCACCACAACCCAAGAAGACTGAGAATGACAGCGAAGAAGAAGAAAGTGAGAGTGAAGAAAGCGAAGATTATGAAACAACTGGCGTAAAACAGAGAGGTGGTAAAAAACGAAATGAAAAAATATCAGTTAATGTATATAACAATACACCAAAAATAAAGAAAAAAGTAAGGAAGCAGATAAGATTTTTGAAATTCTAATGATATTTTGTTCTGACTTCGTCATCACAAAACATCGTCTGCGATTAAATAAAAATTAAAATAAAAAACGATGTTTTAGAATAAGCGAGAGTGCGTAGCACAAAGCGCAATTCTAAAATATCAATGGAAGAAAAGACAAAAACTGCCCAAGAATTATTTCGTCAGACTAAACTGAGGACTAGAGGAACAACAATATGGGCGGACAAA
The DNA here is from genome assembly GCA_019918135.1 of Paulinella micropora. Lineage (NCBI taxonomy): Eukaryota > Cercozoa > Imbricatea > Euglyphida > Paulinellidae > Paulinella > Paulinella micropora. The sequence goes on from WBZZ01002839.1 coordinate 18,347, forward strand.
GTATTGGATATGGTCAATATTGATTTAATGGATATGAGTAAGGTTGCTACAAAAAATAAAAATTATAATTTTGCCCTTATTTGGATTGATATTCATAGTCGCTATGCTTACGCAATACCTATAAAGAATAAATTTTCTACCACAGTTTTAGATGCACTCAAGAAATTACCAAAGCCAAAAGCATACATATCAGACAATGGCGGTGAGTTTAAAGGTGCAGTTGGTGAGTGGATGAGAAATAATGGAATTGAACAATTTATGGTTGAAGTAGGTGATCATAATTCGTTAGGTATTGTTGATAGATTTGTTAGAACACTTAGAGAAAGATTACATGTATTATGGGCTTTTAATCGTAATTTTGATTGGATAAGTTATATTTAAGATGTGGTTTATTATTATAACAAGAAAGAACATTCAGCGATTAAGGCGGCGCCAATTGATGTATTTAAAGGATATGATATTAGCCAAGAACATAGATATGTTGATAAATATTTATTTGGTTTCAAAGAAGGAGACAGAGTTAGAAAGTTGAACAAGAAACACATTCTAGAAAAGGGAGGAAAGACATGGAGCAAGCAAATCTACACCGTCAAAGCCCGTAAGGGATACCAGATTGTATTAACAAATGATGATGTTGTACCACCACGTCATTTATTAAAGACAGAGGCAACTGAAGAACAGGAAGAGACTGATATTAATAAAGAACTGAAGCAACTAACTAAAGAAAAGCAAACAAAGCATTTACTTAAAAGAGAGGAGATAGACTCCGCCAACATTAGAACTTCTTGCAGATTAAGGAAGAAAAAAGAAATAATGGATTTGTAGTCTCACTTCTTTTTGCGATTAGGTGTGGAAATATTGGAATGATATTCAGCAGCCTTAGTGTAGAACGGACGCTTCTCATGAATGTAGTAGCACTTCAAAGCCGACCATGATTTGAAAACCCTTATCACCCCGTCGTCTCCGAGCGCCACGTGATAAGTATCTTCTTTCCCGGGGCTCGCCATCAAAACTCCTTCTTTGCAATCCGGAACATTATACTCAAACACTTTGTCAGGCTCGTCGTACTTGTTGGCAATCTTGACCAAAACTTGTTTCTCATCCCAATACTTTACCTCATCCCTATCCTTCACCTTTGCTCCACCCACCTTATCGAAAGGACTCACATTTTTTGCTTTACTCTCAACCTCAGCCTGAGCAACAGGGTCTTCGTGAGACGGATGCTTGGCGTCAGGGGTGGTTGGAACTTCAGCAGGAACCTCAGCAACAACCTCTGCAACAACCTCAGTTGTCTCCTCAGTGGGCTCCTCAGCAGTCTGCTTGGAAGGAGACTTCTTCTTTGGCGGCATGGTACCTGCCCCACACCAAAAAGCACAAAAAACATGTGTGGGCAGTGCCTTGAAGCAGTTTTTTTTGACAATTTTGTAAAATAAATAATTTCGTAGCCTAGTAATAAGTGTGCTTTTATGTTGTAGTGAAATGTGTGTCATGTTCATTGATGAGAAGTGAGCGGGTAGGCAGACAGCACAGATCACACAACCTACCTTACTCCTTCAATATACAATTTATACTTTACAATAACTTTCTCAAATGTTTTTCCACCACAAATCAAATTTCTTGCGTAATTTTCCTCTTGACGGGACATTGGAAATTTATTATTTTCTAACCATCTTTCAAAAAATGCTATTTCTTTTTTGGTCTCTTTTTCCTTTCTAATTCTCTGCCTTTTAATTTTCCTTGCATTTTCTAATTGCTTTCTTTCCTCTTGTATTTCATTGTCTCTTTGTTCGACAGCTTCGAGTCTTCGTTCTACCTCGTCAAGTTCAAGTTTAATTTGTCTTATCTTTTTTGACAAGTTTTTTTTCTTTGTCTCCAATACTATTTTGTCAGAAATAATTTTGTTCTTTCTTTTGTCTGAATAATATTCAAACAAATTATTTTCTTCTCTTTCAACATCATCATCGCTTGAATTTTCTTTTGCTTCATCATCGATATAATCACTCATTCTGTACAAATGGAGTCTTGTCAAGGTAGAAAGTAGGCCAAAAGTGCGAAAAAGAAAAGTATGATTTTTTGTTTTCGCATTCTCTGATAAAAAACCATGTGATAACATTGCGCTTTGAAAAAAAACGCAACCGAAGCAAGCACTACACAAAAAATTTATTTTTCTTCCTTCTCGTGGCATGGTGATGGGTGGTGTAATTAGTAAGTTGGTGGTGTTGTTTGTCGTTGTCGGCGGTTCAACTCTTGAGCCATTCCTTCCATCTTTTTTTTTTTTTTGCTTTTTTTTTGTAAATTCCTTTTTTTCTTCTTTTTTTTGCTTAGTATCCGTATGGTAATGTCGTGATCTGGTTTTCTTTTAGAGGTTGAATTACTCTTTTTGTGTAAGTAAATGAAAATATCTTTTGTAAATGCTCTGACGTAATTGTTTTTGTCTTTTTGTTTCTTGTTATTTTGCTGTTGGTATGTATGATTACGTTTCCAGCCTCTGCTACATTCTTTGCTATACACTTTTCTCCTTTTGTTTCTAGTAGGTATTCTAATTCTTCATATGCTTTTTTAGATAGTTCAGTGTCTTGTACTTTCAATCCATTGCTTATGATACTAAACATATTAACCAAGTTTAATTTTTTACAAGTCTCATAATTCATTGAAAATCCTTTTAATTTCATTTTGGTTGTTCCATCATTTAGTATGTAGCCGTATGATTTAGGTCCTGCTCCAATAAATGTGGTTATCATTCTGCTTACCTTCGTCTTTTTGTCTATCAATTCGTCTGTCCATTGTCCCAATAAATCACCAGTCCGTATTGTTGTCTGTCCTTCTTTCTCATCTACGGAATAAATTACGCTGTCTGTGTCGTGATATAACACTCTATTACCTAATCTGTCCATCATATCATACAATCTCATTTGCGCATGTGCTGTTGTAAATAGTGCTACACAGATATTTGTATTGTAGGGGTCAGATACTTTTTCAGGGTGTAGGTTGTAAGATAGTTCTAGGCATTCTTTGTTTATCATATTGATAGATACTTCATTTATCTTCTTGTCATTTAGTATTTTGAATAGTTCGGCTTCACTCCTTATGATTTTTGTTTGTGTCTTGTTGTTTTGTTGTCCAAATTTTCCACATAGTGAGTTAAGACATAGTTTCGCTACTGCCCTTCTTCCTTCATTCTTTTCAATCTGGCTTTTGTCCAATTTGATTTTCATTTTTTCTTCATAGTCCTTAATGTAATTGTCTTTGTCTTCTTCTGTAATGACATTTGATGGATAGCAACTTGATTCCTGTTTCACTCTTAGAAAGGTCTTAATATATTCTTTGAATAGTTCAGTTGTCTGTTCATTCCAATGCCATAACTCATAAGTGATCAGTCTGTAGCCTTTTTGTATGGCTTTGTAAACAAGTGGTGTTGCCCATGTGCCTGTAAGTGTTCTCTCTTCGTCTGTGTGTTGGCATTTGTCTTGTAATTCTTCCTTTCCACATTTATTACATAGATAATACATCATCTTTCCTCTATCTTGACATGGTAGAACAGGATGAATTAGTCCTCTAGGCGGAAGTATTTTTATTTTTGCTACACCAAATGCTGTTTTATTATTCAACATATCATAAGCTCTTTTCCTCTTATTGTTTGGTGATGTTTCACAGGATAGGGGTCATAGTACATGACAGTCGGATAGAGAGAGCACACATCAATATACTTGGCATACTGATATTCACTCATAGATTTCCAGTATAGAGATAGAGCATTCGTCCTTCCACCAAACATCGCATGTCGTGGATTGATTGCTTCTTGCTCAATTAATGTCTCTTCTATTTCTCCTTTGAATTCTTCCTTTGTTCGTATTCTGTTCCATTGACACACCCATATTGTTATTAATTGACTAACTTCCGGATGTTGCTTGATTAAAGTTTCGTGTATTTTAGTTTCTTTGTATAGTTGTCTAAATGTTTTATTCACAGACCTTTCTCTGTTTAGTTCATTTCCATTGAAACACTCAGGACACCCATGCCAATAACAACCATGGAACTCATATGCAGTTTTTGTCTTTTCGTCATATCAGTCTAAGTATGCTTTCACACCTTTGGGTAAGTTTAGTATTTTTTCTTTACCATTTAGACCATGTTGAATTTTAGCATTGTCCTTTTTTTCTCTGTATGCTAACCACTCCACACACATATGACTTGTTTTTGCTTTGTCTGTTCTGTTTGTCGGTATAACTGCTATGCTGTCCTCAGGCATGTAGTTTGCTTTGAATAGTGCCATACATGTAGAGGCGATAGTTGTGTATTGAAATGGATCAATTCCGAACTCCATAAATTGTTCCCTAAACTCAATACACCCCCGTCTTAGTATATCTACATCACTATGACAATATTCAATCATTTCTTTATTGAAATCAAATACTTTGTCTTTTTGCTCCACATACCATTTTATGAAATCATCTCTTTTATTTTTTGAGAATGAGTTATATCTGTAATCGTCCATGTCTGGTATTTTGCCTATGTATGTTTGATTGTCTGTTTTATTAAAGAAGTGAGGAAAGTATCATTTTTTCAATTCAGTAAGTCCAAATGTGTCAGGAAAGTCAGATAGAGGCATAGTTAGAAATGATAAACTATCTATAAATCTAATCTGTTCTTTCCCATTACCAATAGACATCATCATTATTTTACCACCTTCATATATCACAAATGGAGTTATTCCTTTTTCAATCAACCATTTCAATACAAATTGACAATCATATCCCTGTGCATTATGTGCTATGAATGTATAACCCTTATGTTTTACACCGAATGACCACTCGCAGAATTGTTCAATGTTTTTATGTATGATTGGTGTGTTGTCGTCGAAATATTGACTTTCAGAATAATTGATAATATGTGTTCCTGTCTCTTGATTTGCTTCAAAATCAAAGAATACATATTTGGTTGATGGTTCATGTATCAATTTTTTCTTCAACTCACATTGGTGTGATAGAGGTTGTAGTTCTTTGCAGTTCCTACATTTTTCATATCCACATTTATGTTCTCCTTTGTAAGTCTTAGCACAAGTGATATATTTTTCTTTGTGTCGCATAACTTATTTTGTTTATGATTATTGAAACATTCATCATTCGGAAACTTTCTATCACACTCATTGCACATTTTCCATTTGAAATATTGTCATATCCTTTACATCCTTCAGTTTGACATATATTACATTTGAATTCACATGCGTGATTATGTTCGTATCCCTTCATACATTTCTCACAAAAGTTTCGTTTTGATAAGAATGATTTCATGCTTGTTATGGTGTCGTAATGGTTCATTGTTTTTAGTATGTATATGTTCCTTTTGTCCTTCATCTCAGTCTTATAAACTATTTTGTCTGGATATTCAACAATAACAATGTTGTAGTCAATGTGCTTAGCAAACTCACTAATTTCAGAAAGCCCACACAAATCTTTCATGACACCAGCCTCCTCGTGCAGTTTGTTTGCTAGTTCATCTTGAATTCTGCGTCCGTCCTTGATTTGTGAATACTTTGGATGCTTTTCTATCTTTGCTTTTGCTACAACTATTACCCTTGCCAAACATATGTTGTCTTCATTTCTTATTGTTATTATACTTTTCTTTTTATACATGTCTGTTTCAGTTATTGCTTTCAATCTTGCTCCTCCTTCATGCATTCTCACACCCACAAAATTGAAATCAATCAATTCCATAGTTGCACCTTCTTCGTCCATATAGTTTTCGTCGTTTGATTGCAGTATAGATTCTAATCTAGTCAGTATATCTTCTAAATTGAAATCTTTTACTTTTATTAATTTTTGGTTTTGTACATTCCAAGTTGAAGGAATAGCACTAATACGTATTTGTATTAAGTCATTGTCTTTGTAAAGTGTTTTAAAGTCTTCAATTATGGATCCTATCATACCTATAATACCCTCTAATGGAAATTTTTTCACTTTTTGAGACATTGATTTACTTAATTTAATAGTATATACCGATTGCACCACAGGTAGTTTGTGTTCAGTGTCTATCCTTATTAGTTTATAGCCATTGAACTCTATTACTTGTGGTTCGACATATTTTCATTCCCTTTGTTTTCGCTCAGGTTCAGAATAAAACTTTTCAGGGTCCGATAGTGCTCCCCTTGTCGTTGTTATGTCATAAAACCTAGTTCCGTTTGGCTTTTTAACATATAACTTGTTTTGCCTTATCTGATATGTTATTTTTGCTTCCGCCAACTTGTCCAAGTTCCATGTGTGTCAGCCATAGTCGATGGTGTTCGCCATATATTTATTGGAATATGTTTTTTTCAATAAATATTTTTATTTTATATATAAATATATATATATATATATATATATATATATATATATATATATATATATATATATATATATATATATATATATATATATATATATATATATATATATATATATATATATATATATATAATATTATCTTATCTTTAATATGAAATTCAATTTTTTTTCAGGTCTCAATTTCCCCCGACGATATTCTGGAGTCTAATAAGGTCAGCCTTGGTTTTTTCTCTTTTCTCTTTAGATTTTCTCAATATGTCTTCCTTGTTTTTTTGATAATATTCTTTTGCTTTCATAAGTGATTTCTCTTTATTTCTTCTTTGATAATCTC